>SNQJ01S0075557.1:1781-30105 GCA_010110895.2 Picea sitchensis
AGTCATTGGTGGCCGAGATCAAATACATGGAGCCGAACCCTGATTCAAAATATGATTTTAAAAATACTGGTAAAGGACATATCATTGACGTAAACCCCACTGCTATTGTCGTGACCACAATAATTCAACCAGAAGAACCAACAGATCCTGAAGAGGGGGAGCACCTTTTTCATTCATATATGTGGGTGAAGGGGAACCCATTGCATTTTATTTTTGATAGCGAAATCCATAAGAACCTCATCTCAGCAGAGGTTGTCAAACAGTTGGGATTGTCGACAACACCACACCCACAACCATACAACATCGGGTGGCTTCACCAAGGGAGAGATCTTCATGTCATCCAGTAGTGCCGATTGTCATACGGCATCCAACCCTTCAAGGATGAGGTATTATGTGATGTTGTCCCACTGGATTTCTGTGATGTTCTCTTGGGCCAACCATATATGTGGAGATGCCATGCTGTTTATGAGTCTCGACCCCGCACTGTCATTGTTTCTCTAGGGGGTTCATATCTACAGAATACCATAGGTAGTTCTGACTATTGTTCCACCTAAACAATCCCGCAAGGTAATATCTCATACTGCAAAGTTCAACTTCTTCACAATCTGTTCAAAAGGGGAACAAAAGGACATTGCAACCACTACAACCTCGCCCAAAGAACCTTCTATCCAACAGAAGCATGTCGACAAGGTTGCAACAAAGTGTAAATATTCCTTTTGCACACCGTCCTCTCAGCCTCAACAGGTTCGTGAAAGACTTCCACAAACTGAGCAACACGACGTCTCCAGCTAGGCAATAACCTCACCAAGATGTAGATTCAACAAACGCTTTTCCCTCTCCCCCGAGAACTCAACGCAATGGAGACCATTTCTTCCTAAGGATGGAGGATTTATCTAGGTGGATATCGGTGGCCACCCACCTTTTCCAACTGGCTCAAAACAGTTTTCTGACAATTTTGACAATTTACTATTTTTAGCAGTTTTAACTTCCGTGGCTATTTTGAGGGCCAAAATGAATGTTTTTCGAGATATATATTCTCAATGATATCCAAAGGCATTATTGAGCCCCCAAAATCAATCTACTCGATGATACCTTTCCAACGAGCTATCATACGCCTAAAACGGAGATCGTATGCAAAAGTTACGACCCCGAGAAGTTGATGTACTAACTTACCCAAATGGGGCCCACATGACTTTTGGTGCTTCATATTCTAGGGTTCGGTTTTTGGATGTATAGGGTTTTTGGAATTCATGTTTATTTTAAAAAGTCCTTTAGAGCCTCATTGTAGTCATCTTCTTGCGAATACGATTAGCCTTCACATCTCTTCTCAGAGATAAGCTGCCACCATTCTAGCGAGTCTTTCACTCTATATTTTTACAGTCTTTATACATTTATTTCTTTAATAGAAACCATGTATTATTGTATCTCTGTGTTTATGGTTTCATCTACGATACATTTCTGTTATATTGTTGGATATCCGCGATATCTCTGTGCGTTTCTTTATTATATCTCCACTCTCATTTCGTGCCAAAAATAATCTGGATCAAATAAACTTTTGATACAGAGTACATCCTCTAGCAAAGGAAGCAAGTGAGAAATTTGGAATATATGTATCCCATTAGCCAAGTTTATGATAACTAAATAATCTCCAAAGACTTGTAGAGCTCTGCATCCCTTCTCAAGTGCAAAGAGTAAGAGTAGTTTTAAGGCCAAGAGTTTAGAGTAGTTATTTGTGCTAGCCCCCAATCCCTCATTAAGGAAAAATTAATGTGATTGTGAGAGATATAGGAATCCACCCTGATCTAGGTGGATATCGATGGCCACCCACCTTTTCCAACTGGCTCAAAAAATTTTTCTGGCAATTTTGACAATTTACTATTTTTAACAGTTTTAACTTTCGAGGCTATTTTGAGGGAAAAAATGAAATTTTTTCTAGATAGAGATTCTCATTGATATCCAAAGGCATACTCGATCCCCCAAAATGAATCCTCTCGACGATACCTTTCCAACGGGCTATCATACGCCTAAAACGAAGATCGTATGCAAAAGTTACGACCCCAGGAAGTTGATGCACTAACTTACCCAAACGGGGCCCACATGACTTTTGGTGCTTCATATCCTAGGGTTAGGTTTTTGGATGTATAGGAATTTTGGCATTCCTTTTTATTTTAAAAAGGCCCTAAGAGCCTCATTGTAATCATATTCTTGCAAATGTGAATAGCCGTCACATCTCTTCTCAGAGATAAGTTGGCACCATTCTAGCGAGTCTTTCACTCTGTATTTTACAGTCTCTGTACATTTATTTCATTAATAGAAATCGTGTATTACTGTATCTCTATGTTTATGGTTTCATCTATGATACATTTATGTTATATTATTGGATATCCGTGATATCTCTGTGCATTTCTTTATTATATCTCCGCTCTCATTTCGTGTCGAAAATAATCCGGATCAGTGGTATCAGAGCAGGCTGCTCTTGATATTTTTCAGTGCATGTTCCCGATGAGGTTCAAGTATAGAAAGTTGGGCCTCAATCTTGTATATCTTGAATACAATCGTTCTCGCATGCCTAAGAAATCCTCCATGGAGGAAGAAAAGAAAAATGACGGAGGAAACGATCCTATCAATTTTTTGCTTGAGCAAGCTCTCACGCGGCAGAGGGGTGAAATGATGGAGAATTTTTCCCACATCCTTCAATGCCTCCCGATAGCATCAGGCGCATCTTCATTAAGTGGCCACTTTGGAGGCACCTCACCTTTTAAGTTACAGGTCAATTTTGATATTCCTATATTTGAAGGTCAGATAGATGCGGATGCCCTAGATAAATGGTTAAATCTGTTAGAAGGTGATTTCTCTGTTCACTATTTTTCCGATAGAGAAAAGATCATCTTCGTGCTCCTTAAGACTCTCCCCCATGCCAAAATTTTGTGGGAAACTTACTGGGAGCAGAGTTCCACATAGGAGTCTGGAATATATGGGGCTGAGCCCACTTGCGATTTTTTTGTGGATGTGGTAAAGGAACAGTATTACCCTATTGGAAACTATGAGGCCCAGTACATGAGATGGACCACACTACGACAAGAGAGGGGCCAAGCAGTTTCGGAGTTCACCAATACCTTCCATACCTTTCTCACCAAGATGGGTATCAAAGACTCTGAACAACATTTTGTCCTTAAATACCCTGGGGCTCTACACAGATACATCCAAACTGAAATGGATTTTATGGGCATCTCATCACTCGGTGCTTCTTATCGATATGATGTTAAAATCGAGTAGAAATTTAAGCACCAGAACAAATGGGAGTTCAGGTCTGCAAATCCACAACAACCAAAGTATGACAAAGAAGGCCCTAAAAAACAGTCTCCCGAAAACCAGTCCAAGCCACAAGAAAAGAAGGGTCACAGGAAGACAAAGAAGGACAATGGAAAATGGTGCGATTTCCACAAAATCCCATGGCACAATGCCGATGAATGTCGCTCAAAATAGTCATTGGTGTTCGATATCAGAGACAAGGAGCCGAACCCTGATTCAGAATCTGATTCTGAAAATAATGGTAAAGGACAGATCATTGATGCAGACCCCACTGCTATTGTCGCGACTGCAACAATTCAACCAAAAGAACCAACAGATCCTGAAGAGGGGGAGTGACTTTTTCATCCACAGATGTGGGTGAAGGGGACCCCATTGCCTTTTATTGTTGATAGCAGAATCCATAAGAACCTCATTTCAGCAGAGGTTGTCAAACAGTTGGGATTGTCGACAACACCACACCCGCAACCATACAACATTGGGTGGCTTCGCGAAGGACAAGATCTTCGTGTCAACCAACGGTGTCAATTGTCATACGACATCCAGCCCCTCAAGGATGAGGTATTATTTGATGTTGCCCCACTGGATGTCCGTGATGTTCTCTTGGACTAGCCATATATGTGGAGACGCCATGTTGTTTATGAGTCTCGACCTCACATTGTTATTGTTTCTATGGGGGGTCATCTCTACATAATACCAGAGGTAGTTCCAACTTCTGTTCCACCTAAACAGTGTCGAAAGGTAGTATCTAATACTACAAAATTCAGCTTCTTCACAACCTGTTCAAAAGGTGAATAGAAGGATACAACAACCACTACAGCCTCGGCCCAAGCACCTTCTATCCAACAGAAGATGGTCGATAAGGTTGTAGCAAAGTGAAAATATTCCTTCTGCACATAAGCATCTCATGTAGCCAAACTAGTTAAAAAGTTCCAACCCTTCCAACCACATGTTTGTGACAACCTTCAACAAGATATGCAGCGCAACTTTTCCAACAAGGCAAGCAACTCATCAAGATGCAAATTCAACAAATGCTTTTCCCTCTCCCTAGGCACTCAACACGATGGAGACCATTTCTTCCTAAGGAGGGAGGATTGATCCAGGTGGATATCGATGGCCATCCACCTTTTCCAACTGGCTCAAAGCAATTTTTTGGCAATTTTGGCAATTTACTATTTTAAGCAGTTTTAACTTCCGAGGCTATTTTGAGGGCCAAAATGAAGGTTTTTCAAGATCTAGCTTCTCAATGATAGCCAAAGGCATGATTGAGCCCCCAAAATGAATGTCCTTGATGATACCTTTCCAATAGTCTATCATACACCTAAAATGGAGATCGTATGCAAAAGTTACGACCCCAGGAAGTTGATGCACTAACTTACCCAAACAGGGCCGACATGACTTTTGGCACTTCATCTCCTAGCGTTAGGTTTTTGGATGTCTAGGAATTTCAGAATTTTTGTTTATTGTAAAAAGTACTTCAGAGCCTTATTGTAATCATATTCTTGCGAATGCGAGTAGCCGTCACATCTCTTCTCAGAGATAAGCTGCCACCATTCTAGCGAGTCTTTCAATCTGTATTTTACAGTCTCTGTACATTTATTTCATTAATATAAATCATCTATTACCGTATATCTGTGTTTATTGTTTCATCTCTGATACATTTATGTTATATTATTGGATATCCATGATATCTCTGTGCATTTCTTTATTATATCTCTGCCCTAAAAAATAATACGAATCACACCCCCCCCAACATTTTATCTGATCAGATGTGGAGGCACCATTGAAGTATTCCCAAGGGATACTTATATCAGGGATTTCCTCTCTGACATCCCTTGGGCATGCCACAGTTCCCCCACCAGATCTTGAAAAGTATTTGTAAATCCCAATTCTTTGGACCGCTATCCTTTTTGCTGAAAATATTTCATCCTGGAAGATGTGATCATTTCGGGTGATCCAGATCCCCCAGGCGATAATGAAAGGGAAGGCCCAAAGTTCCTATTGTCCGTGACCCATCATCTAGGCCTTTAAGGCCAGTTCAAAGGTATTTCCTTTCCAGGTCGAGAGAGTGGGTGTCAATTCGCTTGCAAAATCCCATACTTCCTTAACAAAAGAACATTGTATAAAAATATAGTCCATTGTTTCTAATTGAGATTTGCAGAGAGCGCAATGACCTGACTCGAAAAAGAGGTGCCTTTGTAAGTTTTCCTAGGTGGGAATTTTATTTTCCATAATTGACTGGATTAAAAGTTTCCCCTTCGCTGGACAAGACTATTTCCATACCTTACGCCACCACCAAAGATGTTCTCGTTGGTGAAGATCCGTTGTTAACTTTAAATATCCAGAATGGGGAGTGTATTTTCCATCCCCTACATCATCCCAAAGTAATTCGTCGTCTTTTTCAACCAGACGTATAGAGGCTTCCCAAAGGTTCTGTGTATATTTGTTCCAATAAATAAAGTCATCCTCTAAGAGTCCAAGACTATGCCCCACCATCCATCCTTGGTGCCACATATTTGTAGTGAGAGGATCRCCCACCTTTTCTAGATGGAAGAAACCTCTTGATGCCAATCTTTGCCTTAATCCCTCAGGCAGGATATGTCGTAGCTGGCACTGGGGCCAAGGATCCAGGMTAATATGCACCAAGCRTCCAGAACCCACTCTCCACACCAGTCCCACCCCCACTAGATCAAAATCCTTAATCAAATCCTTCCATATAATAGAAATCCCCACCGCAGACTTGTTTAAAGATCGAACCCAATCTAAAWTTGAAAGTGGAGCAATATATTTCTGATAGATTACCTGAGTCCAGAGACTAGAAGTCTTTATTAGTCACTAGGAKMATTTTTCYRCAAGGGATTTAGAGAAGAATAAAATATTCTTCAGACCCCAGCCATCGAGGGCCTTTGGATTCTCAATCCGATCCCATCTTACCCAAGGTAGAACTTTTTTGTCCTTATTTCCCTACCATAGATATGTAAATCATAATTTTCTCATCTTCTCTAGAATGTGTTTGGGAATCCAAGATGAGGATATCCAGTAAACCGGAATAGCTTCTAAAACCGACTTTACTAGGACTAACCACCCAACCCTAGAAAGCCATCAATGGCTCCAACATTTAATCCTTTTTTCCAGTTTTGTTATAAGCCACCGCCAATCGATCTTCCTATAGTCATTTGGTTTCAATTGAAAACCGAGGTATTTCAACCCTTCATTAAGATCAAAGAATTGAAAGGGGAGTCTCTCTGCAATGTATTGTGTTTCTTCTTCATCCAACGAAGATAATGTGATACTTTACTTTTGTGCGTTGATTTCCATGCTAGTGGCTTGTTTGAAGAGTAGAAGTCCTTCACACAATTTTCCAATATCCTGTCTCGAGCCATCACAGAAAATTAATATATAATCCACAAAGAGTAAGTGAGAGATGTATAAACCCTGAGAGATTTTGATGCCTCTGAAGCTTCCAATAGATTTGGCTTCGATCAGGTAATGACTAAGACACTCTGCGACCAATAGAAAAATAAGTGGAGATAGAGGACAACCCTGTCGAATCCTCCTTTCCACTTTGAAAAAAGGGGTGGATGAGCCATTGATCAAGATAGTGAAGGATACCGAGGATAAACATGCCATAATCCAATTTGTAAAATCTAATCCAAATCCAAGATCAATTAACAACATGCAAATATAAATCCAGTTTACCCTGTCGAAATCCTTTGAGAGATCAATTTTTATCACTGCTCCTTTAAGTTTTTTAATTTTCATGCTGTGAAGACCTTCCTATGCCACCCCAATAGCTTCATGAATCTGTCTGCATTTCAGAAACCCAAACTGTTCCCCAGAGATGTGCCATGAAAGAATATCTTTTAAATGGAGGCTGATGACTTTTGAGATGATCTTGTAGATATTATTGTAGAGGGAGATCGGATGAAAATCATCAAAAGTTGTTGGATTATCAAATTTTGGGATTAAATAAATGAAGGTGGCGTTTAGTGGTTCATGAATATGCCCATTTTTCCTTGACTCCTCCACTACTTTTAGAATATCGTTACCCAACAAATCAAAGAAAACCAAAAAGAGTTCAATCGTCCATCCATCCAGACTTGGAATCTTCCCTTTCTGGAAGGATTTCATGACAACTAGTAATTCATGTTTAGTAACCCGAGCCATTAAGGACTCCCTCTCCTCTTCCTCCACAAATCGTGGGAAGAATMTGGCTGCTTTCACAATTTCCCCGATTGAACAACCTGACTGTGCCTTGAATAGATGTTTAAAATGAGAAATCCCTAAAGATGAGAGCCCTTCAAAGGTATTGACCAGTGGTCCATCCCTTTGAGTAAGACTCCAAAWGGTATTATTCAATTTCCTGCCTTTGGCATAAGAATGGATTTTTTTTTTGTTCTCATCCCCACAMGTGATCCATATAGCCCGACTTTTTAAACRCCATAAAGCTTCCTTGTCAGCCAAAATAGTTCTCTTCCAAAGTTCCACTTGAGCAATTTCTTCCCTAGCTTCCGTGGAGMTGAAGCCAATATCAGGGTCAACCTGCCAGTCCAAAATCTTTTTTTCAAGAGAGAGAATCTCCTGATCTTCTTTTACTTTTTTTCTRATTTTCCTAGGAGATGGTAGTCTGTTTAACTTTCTTTAGGTTTTCCATAAAAAGAATTGCAGCATGCGAGTTGTGAAGTGGTCCTATAGGAATCCACAGATTACATACCAAGGCCTAATACTTAGGATACTTTAGCCAACCTTCGAAGAATTTGAAGGGGTTGGGTGTGCATCGTGCCCTGCCACTTAATTCCAAAACAATCAGGTTGTGATCTGATTCTCCACCAATAGTGACCCATTGACAAGCAAGGCCCATGGAGTCCACCAGGTCCTTCATCATTAGGAAGTGATCCAAGCATTTTTCAATTATAGCATCACCAGTCCTCAAATTCTGCCAAGTTGGTTGTAACTTTACCAGATACAGATCCAACAAACCATAAGTATCAAGATAGTGCGTGAAATAGTCATTCAAGGGGTCCATAGTCGAACGGGGGCTCCAAACCTCCACGGCTCCCAAGGAAAAATTTAGGTCCCCACCCATGATAACCCCTAGCTGAGAAAGCCAATGGAACAAGGCCATAGAATCCCAGTAGCATTTTCGCTCAACATAGGGACCGTAAATATTAATCAGCACCAAGGCGCGCCCTAGCTCCTTAGAGAACAAAATGAGACCAATCCCCAAATCAAAGCCCCAAACACTATCACATATGCCTCTCTTGAGTCTCCAACTAGTGGCAAGACCCTAGAGTGCCCTTTTTCATCAACCACCACAAACGACCAGCCTGGAAGAAATGATTCCAGAGAATTTACCACCAACTCACTGAATCGCAGGGTTTCTTGGAGAAAGATTATGTCCGGGTTGTTAATAGAGATTATTCTCTTATAAGACAAGTTTTTTGTTGGGCTTTCCAAATCCCTACAGTTGAAAGAGAGAATTTTCATGAGGTAACCAACTCCTGGGGTTTCTTTGCTCTAAGCGCCCATTCAATATAGGTTTTCCTGTCTGAAGCCAAATCGAGTTTGGCTAGATCTTGTGCTGGAAGAAAGTGTGAGTGCCTTCCCCGACCCTACGAAGAAGAAAAAGCCTGAGGGAGAGACCCCAAACCAAACCCGAGTGGATCTTCTGTAGCACATATAATCGAAGCCTCAAATAACACGTCCCTATTGCGAAGGGTATAATGAATCCTGGACCCCTCATGAGACTGGCTACTGGAGGACGATTGTACAACAAAAAAAGAGGGACTCCCACAAAGAGAACTAGGAGGAGAGGGAAAGGGAGAATCAATATCCAAAGGTAAAGATACAAAGGCAGAAGTATAACCCCCAAGACAATCACTCACAGGGGTCATTGAATCCACAGATGAACAGAAAACACTTGTCACTTGACCCAAAATAACCACAGGTGTTCTTAGCGGAGATGGAAAAAAATCCCTATGGGGGGAGAGGGAGAAAAAGGTCGACACAGGCTGGGGGAGAAAGAAGGGACAAGGAAGACCCAACGAAGGAAGGACATCTATTCCCAAAGAGCCCGAAGGAAGAAGTAAATAAAAAATAGAAGAAGAAGCCAGAGGCAAAGAGAACTGTTGCTTACCCGACACCAAAAGAGATCTTGGACAAGCCTGTAGAGAAGATTTATAAACTTTAGCGAGAGTCGGGTCTCTGTCCACCGATGAAGAACCCACAGGGGAAGAATATTTTTGCCTATTGACCCTACTTGAGTCCGCATCCTGGGAGATCACCACATGTGTGCCTCCAGTGACCCCAAGACCCGAAACCACTCTGTGCTAGTCAATGTCGGTTCCAACATCCAAAGTGCCCCTAAAATTACCCTTAAATGGAAGTTTTCAGTTCGCAACACCATGCCCATAAGCATGAAATCTAAGGCATCTGAAGGGAATACCTTCATAATCCAAGAGCTGAAGAAAGATATCGAAGGTCGTCTCAATTTTGAGCTCCTTTAAAAGACCTGGACGAAGGTCCAACCACACCAAGATCCTTGCCACTGACATAAGCCCTGTATCTTCAAAAGAGTAATTAGCCTCCAAGAATTCACCAATTATGTTACCAATGGTCGAGAAGCAAGCAGAGTTCCAATATTGCATAGGAAATCCCGGTAACCGAACCCAAACCAGAACCACATCAACTCCTTCCCGTTTGGCATCAAAATTTTGGGTCCAACGCTTGATAATAATAGGGGTGACAACTATTGTCCATGTTTTATAAAGAACCCACACCACATCAGAAGAGTCCTTGAAGACAAAAGAAAACCAATCCCTGGCTAACAAATTAATACTGGGAGAGGAAGAAAGTTTTGTGCCCTAAGATTTATCCACCAAGAAGCGAAGAAAGGAAGTACCCAACCTTTAACCTCTTGCTCGCCCCACTACATCGAGTTCTAAGAAATCGACCACATGGTCCATAGCTATGTCCTCGCCAAAAACCAAGCTATCTATATCTGAGCGATCCCAAGCGCACTGAGAACTCCTATGAGCCAAGCGCTTTGATCCCCCAAAATCCTTCACGCGTTCCCAACCTCCCCTCTTCAAAAAAACTTTAGTTCTCAGACTTGGAGGATTAGAAAAAAGGCCATAGGCCCTACCTAGAAAATAATACCTCCCGAAGAAAGTACCAACCATCGCCGCAGGTTCTAAGAATGTTCCCTAATCATTGATAAGCTCTGAGGGTGAGAAATGGGCTCCACCATCATCCACCTCCAATTATTTTTGTTGTGAGGCCCTAATATCAACATTAAATATAGCCCCAGGCTTGGATCTGATGCACTCAAATAAACCCTTTGACAGAGATGGAATATGGTCCAGCCCAACATCAAAACCCGACAAAGTAGTCGTCGAGGGACAAAATGTCAACCCACTCGAAAAAGACAACGCAGACAAGGTTTGATTCCCTAGATAAACGCCATATGTCAGAGGTAATTTCAAACCCTCTAGGTTCAGCTCCTCTAGGCCCAATGTATTATCGAAAGGGATGTCTGGGGGCCCAATGTATTATCATGCAAAATTAGTGTGTACTATAACAAATGTTCAAACAATATATATACACATATATAATTTTATATAAAATCAACAATATAAAAACAAATAATGAATATATAGCTAATTACCACGAGACAATATTCATTCGATTCCCCATCAATGTACCCATATTTCATACAATGTTTTGTAGCTGTTGCTATTAAAATTATTAAGGGACGTGTAAGGCAACACTTTTTGCAAGGGAAATAACATCTTCCATCACCCTTTTCACCCGCTTTACTTTTTTTCCCACTTCTAATATTATGAGACTTTTTTCCACACAAAAATACCCTTTTTGAAGTTCTAAATCGTCGTTGTTATAGAAATTAGATTGTTGCAACATCTCTAATTTGAAAAATATTTATAGATATTTTTTTCGTCGCAAGAGAGACGAAAGTTGACCAAGTCAATGTTGATTTTGTCAAACAGTATAATGGTCAATGTTGACTTTGTCAAATAGTGTAACTGTCATCATTGAATTGTCGCTCTCGCGATGATGGACAAATTTCATCACAAGAGAGATGAGAGTCCAGTATATTCATGATCATCGCTCTTGCGACGTAGATCTGGTTTCATCACTCTTGCGACGATATCCAAGGGTGTCGTCGGAAGTGCGACAAACGCGGGATGGATTTATAAAAACATTTAAAAATTCATTTCTTTATCTTCAATTGTGCAACAAAAGGTAACTTTCGTCGCAAGTAGTGATCATAAATTTTTCAATATGTAGTAGTGGGTCTCTATCCACCGAAGAAGGACCCGCAGGGGAAGATGATTGTCGCCTACTGACCCTACCTGAGTCCACATCCTGGGATATCACCATATGTGTGACTCCAGTGACCCAAAGACCCAAAACCACTCTGTCCTGCTCAGTGTCTGTTCTAGCATCGAAAGTTCCCCTAAACTTACCCTTAAAGGAAAGTTTGCAGTCCGCAACGCCATGCCCATAAGCATGACATCTATGGCATATAAAGGGGATACCTTCATAATCCAAGGGCTGAAGAAAGATACCATAGGTCATCTCAATTTTCATCTCCTTTAAAAGACCCAGACGAAGGTCCATCCACACCATGATCCTTGCCACTGACATAAGCCCCGTATCTTCAAAAGAGTAATCATCCTCCAAGAATTCACTGATTCTATTACCAATGGTCGAGAAGTGAGAAGAGTTCCAATATTGCATAGGAAGGCCCGGTAACCGGACCCAAACTAGAAACACATCAACTTTTTCGCATTTGGCATCAAAATTTGGGGTCCAACGCTTGAGAACAATAGGGGTGCCATCCATTGTCCAATTTTAGAAAGAACCTAGGCCACATCAGAAGAGTCCTTGAAGACAAAAGAAAACCAACCCCTGGCTAACAACCAAAAACTAGGAGAGGAAGAAAGTTTTTTGCCCCAGGATTTATCCACCTAGGAGCGAAGAAAGGAAGTACCCAACCTTTTATCTCTCACTCGCCCCAATGTAACGAGTTCTGAAAACTTGACAACACATTCCATAGCTATGTCCTCGCCAAAATCCAAGATGTCTAGAACTGAGTGATCCCGAGCGCACTGAGAACTCCTATGAGCCGAGTGCTTTGATCCCCCAAAATCTGTCGCACGTTCCCGACCTCCCCTCTTCACAAAACCTTTAGTTCCTGGACCTAGAGTAGTAGCAAAAAGGCCAAAGGCCCTACCTAGAGAAGAATCCCTCCCGAAGAAAGCACCAACCATCACCACAGGTTCCGGGAATGTTCCTTGATCATTGATGAGCTCTGAGGGTGAGAAATGGGCTCTAACATCATCCACCTCCAATTCTTTTTGTTGTGATTCCCAACAGTCAGCATTAAATATAACCCTAGGCTCGAGTCTGATGCACTCAAATAAACCCTCTGACAAAGCCAGAATAGGGTCCAACCCAACATCAAAACCCGAAAAAGTAGTCATCGAGGGACAAAATGTCAGCCCACTCGAAAAATACAAGGCAAACAAGGTTTGATTCCCTAGACAAACGCCATATGTCAAAGGCAAATTCAAACCCCTCGGGTTAGCTCCTCTAGGCCCAATGTATTATCGACAGGGATGTCTGGGGCCCTTGACTCTGGTCCACCCACCGCAACAACTGAATCTACCACCCCACCCGGATCCATGCCGAACCAGTCAAGACAAAGAATATAAGGTCAATATATATACATATGTATATCAAAATTATTACCTTAATGAAGGTATGCCAATCATGTGTTTTTACCCCACCAAATTCACCTTTCTTCGTTAAGATATTATTTATGTTTGAAGGAAAAACCATGGGAAATTTAATTCTTTGAATGAACTCTTTTACATCATTGCTTTGTTTCTCTATTAATAACCATGGAATTTTATTTCGGTCTAGTCCATCTATATTTGATTGGATCACGTTTCACATTGCATGATTGGCTTCCTGAATGCCAGTACAAATTTTGACAATTTTTTCTTTATCCCTCCTACCATCTATGATTTGCCATAACGTTTCTATCACATTCTTCCCGATATTCATTGTATCAAACAAATGAGCTATTATTATCTCCCCATAGTAGGGAAACCTCATGATTTGAGTGGGATAACATTTCATTCCTTATGGAAGCCCATTATTAATACCTTCATGATGGTGGCCTTCATGAAGCATACAAGAAATCACAAAAATAATTATCAAATACGGTAAAATAGATTCAATGATTAAAATAAACATTCAAAACATTACAGATACGATACATAAATAAATTGCGTACCTTGATGATTTCTATTATATTCCAACCTCCATAGGTGAGGTGTCATTCTTCGTGGTTTTAAACCAATCTCTTCTTTCCCAATGAAAAAATGTTTTTCAGTAGTATGAAACCTATGGTTCTTAGGGAGGAGGTTCCTATACTCATCAAACACCACCTTTCCTAAACTTTTTGAATGAAGATACTTCATCTTAGGACCACAAACTAGACATGAAAATTTACCCTTTGTCTGAATACCTGCAACAGATGGATTAATGTCAATTATACAATGAGATTATTTAAAAATTAAACATGCAACATGATATCTTTACAAAATTATATTGTATTAAAGAGAAATAGAATGATACATACCACAAAAAATTGTTAGTCCTAGGGCATCATGAATTGTCCATAAAAGTATTCCACGGAATTTAAATTTATTCTCCTCGATTGGTTTACAAATTTCATACATAGTGATGCCAGCCCATAACTTTAGTAGCTTATCGATAATAGGCTCGATATATACATTCATATATTTAACTTTGTACTTACCTAATTGTTTGAAATTACACATAATTACTATAACCATGATATGTATATATAAGTAAATAAATAAATAAAGATATTATGCAAAAAACGAAACAAATGAAAATGTTACATTCAAAAAATTAATGTAAAAAAATACCTAGAACAATCAATGTCAACATTATGTGATCCCTCTTTATTGACATCCAAGGAGGAATGTTATTGTTGATAACAAAAATAGGCCACACTAAGTAAATATACCTAATCTCTCCGAATGGATTAACATCGTTAGATGCCAATGAAAGCCTAACATTACGAGGTTCATCTTTGAAATATGCCCATTTTTCCTCAGTTTCCCTAAATGCATAACCATCGGTAGGCATTCAAATAACACCATATCCACTTATTTTATGTGCATGGTAATCCATAAATTGTGCTATGATTTCACACCTAAACAATCGTTGCAAACGTGGAATTATGGGAATATGACGAAGAACCTTTCGAGGCACCCATTTTGTTACTTGATCGGTTCCATATCTACTAATAAGACATTGCGGACATTCTATTTTCGAAGCATGTTGTTCATAATATATAATATGATCATTAGGATATGCATCTATAGTTTGATAATCCATTTCAATGTCTTTCATAATGGCATGCAAATATTGATATGTGCAAGGTAAAATATTTGACGATGGTAACAAAAATTCGCCTAACAATCTAAAACATAACAAATAACTAGTTAATGTAAAGAATATTAATCGTAAAAATTACATTCTTATTTTACACATTAATTAACACTAAAAACAAATAGAAAAAAAACAACATTTATGTATATGAGATGAAACATATTACATACCTTAGGATCTGTGTCATACAAGTGTTCAACAAATTATTCATAACCTCTAAGTTCACTAGAAACAATGTAGCAGAGAGAAGATTTTCTCTTGATCCTTCATAAAGTCGTTTATTTGCCTTTTCTAATAGAGGATCATCATAAATACCATCATTGTACCCATCCTCATCTGGCCGAGCAAACAAATCTTGGATCATTTGATTTGTCCCATCATATTCTTCCATGGGATCATTAACTTGATTTGTCCCATCATCTTCTTCCATGAGATCCTCATTTGCTTGATCATGTTCCTCAGCTTGTACACCATCATTTCTACTAGTACTACTTGGTGCAATATTCTGTAGAAAGTTAGAGGGCAAATCTAACTTTATAATTACAAACAATCATGCAAAATTAGTCTGAACTATAAAAAATATTCAAACAATATATACACATATATAATTTTATATAAAATCAACAATATAAAAATAGATAATGAATATATAGCTAATTACCACAGGACGATATTCATTCGATCCCCCATCAATGAGCCCATATTTCGTACAATGTTTTGTAGCTGTTTCTATTAAAATTCTTAAGGTACATGTAAGGAAACACTTTTTGCAAGGGAAATAACATCTTCCATCACCCTTTTCACCTTCTTTACTTCTTTTCCCACCTCTAATATTATGCGACATTTTTCCGCACAAAAATACCCTTTCTAAAGTTTTGAACCGTCGTTGTTATAGAAATTAGATTGTTGCAACATCTCTAATTTGAAAAATATTTATAGATATTTTTTTCATCGCAAGAGCAACGAAAGTTGACCAAGTCAATGTTGATTTTTTCAAACAGTGTAATGGTCAATGTTGACTTTGTCAAATAGTGTAACGATCATCATTGAATCATTGCTCTCGCGACGATGGTCAAAGTTCATCGCAAGAGAGACGAGAGTTTAGTATATTCATGATCATCACTCTGGCGACGTAGATCTGGTTTCATCTCTCTTGCGACGATATCCAAAGGTGTCGTCGGAAGCGTGACAAACGCAAGTTGGATTTATAAAAACATTTAAAAATTCATTTCTTTATCTTCAATTGTGCAACGAAAGGTTACTTTCATCACAAGTATTCGTCACAAAATTTTCAATATGTAGTAGTGGGTATCTGTCCACTGATGAAGGACCTGCAGGGGAAGATGATTGTCGCCTACTGACCCTACCTGAGTCTGCATCCTCGGATATCACCGCATGTGTGCCTCCAGTGACCCCAAGACCCAAAACCACTCCATCCTGCTCAGTGTCGGTTCCAGCATCCAAAGTGCCCCTAAACTTACCCTTAAAGGGAAGTTTGTAGTCCACAATGCCATGCCCATAAGCATGACATCTATGGAATCTGAAGGGGATACCTTCATAATCCAAGGGCTGAAGAAAGATACCAGAGGCCGTGTCAATTTTCATCTCCTTTAAAAGACTCGGACGAAGGTCCAGCCACACCAAGATCCTTGCCACTGACATAAGCCCCATATCTTCAAAAGAGTAATCAACCTCCAAGAATTCACCGATTCTGTTACCAATAATGGAGAAGGGAACAAAGTTCCAATATTACATAGGAAGGCCCGGTAACTGGACCCAAACCGGAACCACATGAACTCTTTCCCATTTGGCATCAAAATTTGGGGTCTAGCACTTAAGAACAATAGGGGTGCCAACCGTTGTCCAAGTTTTAGAAAGAACCCAGGCCACATCAGAAGAGTCCTTGAAGACAAAAGAAAACCAACCCCTAGCTAAAAGCCAAATACTGGGAGAGGAAGAAAGTTTTATGCCCCAGGATTTATCCACCCAGGAGCGAAGAAAGGCAGTACCCAACCTTTTGCCTCTCGCTCGCCCCACTACATCGAGTTCTGAGAACTCGACCACACGGTTCATAGCTATGTCCTCTCCAAAAGCCAAGATGTCTGGATCTGAGCGATCACGAGTGCACCGAGAAATCCTATGAGACGAGCGCTTTGATCCCCCAAAATCCTTCGCAGGTTCCCGACCTCCCCTCTTCACAAAACATTTTTTTCCCGAACCTGGAGGAGTAGCAAAAAGGCCAGAGGCCCTACCTAGAGAAGAAACCCTCCCGAAGAAATCACCAACCGTCGTTGCAGGTTCTGGGAATGTTAATTGATCATTGATGATCTTTGAGGGTGAGAAATGGGCTCCAGCATCATCCACCTCCAATTCTTTTTTTTGTGAGGCCCAACAATCATCATTAAATATATCCCCAGGCTCAGATCCGATGCACTCAAATAAACCCTCTGACAGAGCCGAAATAGGGTCCAACCCAACATCAAAACCCAAAAAAGTAGTCACCGAGGGACAAAATGTTATCCCACTCGAAAAAGACAAGTCAGAGAAGGTTTGATTCCCTAGATAAATGCCAGATGTCAGAGGTAAATTCAAACCCTCCGGGTTCAGCTCCTCTAGGCCCAATGCATTATCGAAAGGGATGTCTGGGGCCCTTGATTATGGTCCACCCACCACAACAACCGAATCCGCCGCCCCACCCGGATCCATGCTGAACCAGTCAAGACAAAGAATATAAGGCCAATATATATAAATATATATACCAAAATTATTACCTTAATGAAGGTATGTCAATCATGTGTTTTTACCCCACCAAATTCACCTTTCTTCATTAAGATATTATTTCTGTTTGAAGCAAAACCCATGGGAAATTTAATTCTTTGAATGACCTCTTTTACATCATTGCTTTGTTTCTCTGTTAATAACCATGGAAGGTTATTTCGGTCTATTCCATCTCTATTTAATCGGATCACATTTTGCATTGCATGATTGGCTTCCTAAATGTCAATACAAATTTTGACAATTTTTTCTTTATCCCTCCTACCATCTATGATTCGCCATAACGTTTATGTCACATTCTCCCCGATATGAATTGTATCAAACAAATGAGCTATTATTATCTCCCCATAGTAGGGAAACCTCATGAATTGAGTGGGATAACATTTCATTCCTCGTGGAAGCCCATTATTAATACCTTCATGAAGCATACAAAAAATCACAAAAATAATTATCAAATACGGTAAAATAAATTCAATGATTAAAATAAACATTCAAAACATTACAGATATGATACATAAATAAATTGCATACCTTGACGATTTCTATTATATTCCAACCTCCATAGGTGAGGTATCATTCTTCGTGGTTTTAAACCAGTGTCTTCTTTCCCAATGAAAATATGCTTTTCAGTAGTACGAAACCTATGGTTCTTAGGGAGGAGGTTCCTATACTCATCAAACACCACCTTTCCTAAAAATTTTGAATGAAGATACTTCATCTTAGGACCACAAACTGAACATGCAAATTTACCCTTTGTCTAAATACCCACAACAGATGGATTAATGTCAATTATACAATGAGATTATTTAAAAATTAAACATGCAACATGATATATTTAAAAAATTATATTGTATTAAAGAGCAATAGAATGCTACATACCACCAAAAAGGGTTAGTCCTGGGGCATCATGAATTGTCCATAAAATTATTCCACGGAATTTAAATGTATTCTCCTCGATTGGTTTACAAATGTCATACATAGTGATGCCAACCCATAACTTTAGTAGCTTGTCGATAAGAGGCTCGATATATACATTCATATATTTAACTTTGTACTTACCTAATTGTTTGAAATTAAACATAATTACAATAACCATGGTATGTATATATAAGTAAATAAATACATAAATAAATAAATAAAGATATTATGCAAAAAACGAAACAAATAAAAATGTTACATTCGAGAAATTAATGTAAACAAATACCTAGAACAATCATTGTCAACATCATGTGCTCCCTCGTTATTGACATCCAAGGAGGAATGTTATTGTTGATAACAAAAATAGGCCACACTGAGTAAATAGACCTAGGCTCTCTGAATGGATTAACACCGTCAGATGCCAATGAAATCCTAACATTACGAGGTTCATCTTTGAAATCTGCCCATTTTTCCTCAGTTTCCCTAAATGCATAACCATCGGCTGACATTCGAATAACACCATCTCCACTTCTATTATGTGCATGGTAATCCATAAATTGTGTTATTCTTTCACACTTGAACAATCACTGCAAACGTGGCATTATGGGAATATGATGAAGAACCTTTCGAGGCACCCTTTTTGTTACTTGATTAGTTCAATATCTACTGATAACACATTGCGGGCATTCTGTTTTCGAAGCATGTTGTTCATAATATATAATATGATCATTAGGACATGCATCTAAAGTTTGATAATCCATTCCAATGTCTTTCATAATGGCATGCAAATATCGATATGTGCGAGGTAAAATATTTGACGATGGTAACAAAAAATCACCTAACAATCTACAACATAACAAACAACTAGTTAATGTAAAGAATATTAATCGTAAAAATTACATTCTTATTTTACACATTAATTAACACTAAAAACAAATAGAAAAAAGTCAACATTTATGTATATGAGATGAAACATCTTACATACCTTAGGATCCGTGCCATACAAGTGTTCGACAAATTATTCATAACCTTTAAGTTCACTAGAAACAATGTAGCAAAGAGAATATTTTCTCTTGAGCCTTCATAAAGTCATTTATTTGCCTTTTCTAATAGAGGTTCATCATAAATACCATCATTGTCCCCATCCTCATTTGGCTGAGCAAACAAATCTTGGATCATTTTATTTGTCCCATCATCTTCTTTCATGGGATCATTAACTTGATTTGTCCCATAATCTTCTTCCATGAGATCCTCTTTTTCTTGATCATGTTCCTCAACTTGTACACCATCATTTCTACTAGTACTACTTGGTGCAATATTCTATAGAAAGCTAGAGGGAAACTCTAACTTTATAATTACAAACAATCATGCAAAATTAGTGTGTACTATAACAAATATTCAAACAATATATATACACATATATAATTTTATATAAAATCAACAATATAAAAACAAATAATGAATATATAGCTAATTACCATGGGACGATATTCATTCGATCCCCCATCAATGTGCCCATATTTCGTACAATGTTTTGTAGCTGCTGCTATTGAAATTCTTAAGGGACGTGTAAGGAAACACTTTTTGGAAGGGAAATAACATCTTCCATCACCCTTTTCACCCATTTTACTTTTTTTCCCACGTCTAATATTATGCGACATTTTTCTGCACAAAAATACCCTTTCTGAAGTTATGAATCGTTGTTGTTATAGAAATTAGATTGTTGCAACATCTCTAATTTGAAAAAATATTTATAGATATTTTTTTCATCACAAGAGCGATGAAAGTTGACCAAGTCAATGTTGATTTTGTCAAACAGTGTAATGGTCAATGTTGACTTTGTCAAATAGTGTAATGATCATCATTGAATCGTCTCTCTYGCGGAGACAGTAAAAGTTCATCGCAAAAGAGACGAGAGTCCAGTATATTCCTGATCGTCGCTCTTGCGACGTAGATCTGGTTTCATCACTCTTGCRATGATATCCAAAGGTGTCGTTAGAAGCGCGACAAATGCGGGATGGATTTATAAAAACATTAAAAAATTCATTTCTTTATCTTCAATTGTGCGATGAAAGGTTACTTTCGTTGCAAGTAGTCATCACAAATATTTCRATATGTAGTAGTGGAAATTTCAATCTCATAGGGGCCAAAATTTCAGAAATACATCAGAAGGAAGGTCGACCGGGAGGACATACTCCAAATTAGGGTTTCAAAGGTATGTTAACTTAAAACTATCATAAATTTTGATTGCGATGTATGATTGATCTGATTCAAAAACCGTTGGAAAGAGAAAACATAGAATATTATATTGGAGCAAGGATTATAACTATTTGATATCATTCTCCTTAATATACTAAGGTTGCAAGTTGAGGATTGTGTTAACAATGTAAGGATCATTTCAAGCAAACCTTAATGTTGATGGTAAAACTTATATGTGGTGGAGAATCCTTGATGAAAATACTAGACTCTATTCCATTTGGGAAGTATTTGAAAACATATTCTCAGATA
This sequence comes from Picea sitchensis, assembly GCA_010110895.2. NCBI lineage: Eukaryota > Viridiplantae > Streptophyta > Pinopsida > Pinales > Pinaceae > Picea > Picea sitchensis. Next base: position 22,806 of record SNQJ01S0075557.1, read on the forward strand.
AATGGATTAGGGATACAAAAATGGAGGAATTGTATAGAATTCAAAATGAATTAAAAGAAGCAAAGGAATAGATTAAGAAGAATGGCTAGGAGCTATCTAAGATACGATTCCTTAATGAATCACTCATTAAGGAGGTTAAGAATGCTTCCCTTGGGTCATAACATAAAATACTACTTATAATATTGAATTATTCCATGCAGTATCCAAAGAAAGAAAACACAATAGTTTATTATTGCAAAATATTATGTTATACTATTTTTTCACTAAGACCAACACATGTCCAATTCTTAGATGATAAAGCTACAATAACTATATCAAAATTTCACCAGTAAAAAATACCTTTATAACATTGATGTGCATCAAATTGTTCAACCAACTAAATGAGATAAATAATCAGTCCAACTAATAGTATCATATGAGTTCTCAAATTTTAGAGAAAACAATGAAACATATACAATATTGAAATGAATAATAACTCATAACCTAGTCTTGTATGCTTAAAATAACTTATTTGGTATATCCCACATAAATACAATTACCTAATGAGCGAGAGACCAAAGGGGAGCCGCTCTATATAAAAAAACTTCTTGAAACTGGGGAACGTCAGGATCCCCTGTTGGGAGGATTTCCCATCAACAGGGCTCGATATCATTGGAAACTGGACAACACCCAACTAGTGTGATTCCATAATATGACTCAATAGCTAACCCAATTTTAAAGAATTTTTTTTATGTGGGCCTTGGGACCTCCATGACAATGCCATTGTATGAATATGTGGATTGTTGGGAAAATTATATGGTTGAAGCAGTTGAAGGTGAAGGAGGCTATTTGGGTTTTTCTTCAACTACCTTCTTATTGTTCCTCCATAATAGAAAACCCATATTGTTCTTCCATAAAATATTAAAGTTACATTTATTGTTAATCCACCTCACAAGATATAATCTATAGTCTCATTAGTCACTTCATTGTTCTTTAGGTGGTTGAGATATTAATTTATAACCATTCATATAAAGTGCACAATCAACCAATAGTTGTTGATGCCATATTTCCTAAAAGATAGAAAATCATATACTTGTGTTTTGGATATAAAAAGTCATCATTGTAAGCTACACCTTTACAAGAATCTATTTATAATCTACAAAACCATAAACTTTGGACTCTAGATGTTAATCCATTAGATTCATGAAAAAATAAACTCATTATTCATGAATTATTGCTCAATTTACATATTTAATTTGAATAGCTCATTCTTCACATGAGAAAAACTCAATTCTATAACCTTTCTTCGCAATTTGTTCAATCATCATTCACCAAAAAATAMTAGAGTAAAATATTTTTTGTTCTATCATGTAATCTTGCGACTGTAATATTCAAATTGATCTCACTGCTTAGTAATTCAAGAAAGAATCACAAACCATCTCAACAGTTTCGATTGAATTCCACTTCCACAAACAACTTCTTGAATAAATCCCATCACATATTAAATATTTATCACAAGAACGTGCATGTAATAGAAGTGAATGAACCTACAATGAATTCAATCACAATAGGCATAAGGGAAGTAGGAATGACCCTACCATGAAGTCAACCACAAGCAAACATAAAAAAAAATGGGATAATGCAAAAGGAGAAGCTAGTATAAAATTATATGTGCCAAATTTAATTTAATATTATTCTAAGGAAAAATAAAACCCAATGCTAATTCCATTCTATTTCGTTACTTAACTAAGAGCATGATAGCCACCATTGTAAACCGTTTGAGAAATCAAACCCATGGGTCCAACACTTCCCCAATCATATACAAGGTCTATTCTTCACTCTACATGTAAATATGAATAAAAACCATATGAGAATAAAAGATGAAAACCCATCCCAGAGACATCAACAACATGATAAAGAACACAAGTATCCTTTATAAAGGCCAAGACCAATCAAATAAATAATTGCACGAGAATATTTGTGATGTTCATATCACAATTATTTTTTCTAATTCAATTCTTCAGGGAAACAATTGATTTATGACAAGAAAATTGGTTGCAGAGGGTCATACATATTCAACAAATCCAATCAATACCCTATAGATGAATATATCATCAACATGAAAGCTTGCTAAAAAAATAAGGATTAATGAGAAACATAAGTAATTGACATAAAATCATGTAATCTTGTTATATTACCAATACATTTCCTAGATCAAAGGCATAATCACTGAATGTTGTTTTGTTTCCAGAGTGGCTTCCACATAAAACACATATTCTCTTGAAACATATATTGTCGACCTCCATCTTTCAACCCAGTAGTCCATAGTTGTGTACGTTGCAGAGAGGGCAAACCCTGCTCACATGTAATAGTGCATATTTTAATTTATCATTGGGACAATTTAATCTTCCACACACACATTTAAAATACCATCTTCGGTTATATACTTCATTACACACCTCCATTAACAGACAAAATACTGCTTACAGTATTCAATTATTCCACACAATAGCTAAAGACATAAAACCCAATAGTTTATTATTGTAAAATATCATGTTATACTATGTTTTTTCACTAAGACCAACACAAGTCCAATTCTTAGGCGATCATGCTACAATAACTATATCAAAATTGCACTAGTCACAAATGCCTTTATAACATTGGTATGAATCAAATTCTTCAACCAACTAAATAAGATAAATAAGCAATCCAACTAATAGTATCATATGGGTTGTCAAATTTGACTGGAAAACAATGAAACATATACTTGAAATAAACAAGTTTATAATAAACTTTAAATATTAATATGTTATTTTTTTGTTCATCAATTTATTTATTTTAAAACATTTAGAAAACTTCAATTTATGCTTGTGACATTGTCAATAATTACTACTATTACTTTTATTTTACTTTAATTATAAAAAATGTGCAAATTACTATTTTTTTGTTTTTGAAATGGTTTTTCTCATCATCCAATTTTATCAAATTCCCAAATAAAAAATGTTTTCCATACCAATTATACCCCAATTAACTCCCAAAACCACACATAGTTATTTAGTTATACCCCAATATACTCCCCAAATACAAAACAAACTTACTATAAATACCATTAGAATCTTAATGTTTTGCAAAATTCCAAAACCCTACGAAGGTATACATATCCTACCCTCCTATGGATTTGAACCTGTGACCTCTTAAGAGGAAACACATGTTCTTAATCATTAGCACACTCAAGCTTATATATATTTCAAATTAATTCTACTTAATTATATAAAAAAATTCTTTAATTTTAAAAATTAAAATAAATATATATTAATAAAATCTCCATATTAATCCCAGTTACAAATATATATACAATACAAGACATAAAATTTTAGATAGTCATCCAAAAATTAATGAAAAAAAAAACATTTCATAATAAACTTGAAATATTAAAAGTTTAGGATGAATTATTATAATACAAATAACTAGAAATGTTAGGATAGTTTTGAATGTTTAGTTCGTTGATATTAGATAATTTTCACAATTTGTTACTTCAAAGTTTAAATATCCAAAATATTTGAAATACAATGTAGAAATCCATATGAACAACAATATATTAAATAATGTATGAATATGATAGTATTAATTAAAATATGAACAACAATATATTAAATTAAATAATGTATGAATATGATAGTATTAATTAAAATGAAAATGAAGACCAGTATATATACTCATAGAAATGCCCTTTCATGAAGAAATGTGACCCTTCGTTATGAAACGTGTCTTGATTATATATATATAATGGTAATCCAAATCAAGAGATGCCAATAGACATGATTTCCCAATAGAACTCCCATAACCAACCTTATTTTTCACTTTATGTATTATTTTTAACCTCATTTTAAATTAATATATCTTTTCATTTGTGAACGTTAACCTAATCTCATTTATAATATTATATTATTATTATATATTTTTTAATTTGTTAATTTTGATTTATTCTTATTCATAATAATTTTATTATTATTATCACTATTTTATTTTATATTTATATTGTTATTATTATTAAAATTTTTATTAATTTTTAAAAATCTTATTTAATTAATTTAATGGTTTTTATTTTATTTTTCTTTGTTTTTTGAAATTTCATATATATATATAATTATTAATCAAGACGCACCTTATAATGAAAGGTCATATCTCTTCACGAAAATGCATTCTTGCATAGATTATATATATATATATATATTATAATGAAGGGTCACATCTCTTCACGAAAGGGCATCCCTGTGTGGGTAAATAATGTATGAATATGATAGTATGAGATGGTTACAATGAGAATATTAGAGTTTAGTATATTAGAGTTTAGATTATATATATATATATATTTGAATCAAAAAAATAAATCAATATATACTATTTAGTATATTAGAGTTTAATATTTAGTTTAACATTTATTTTAACTTTTAGTTTATCATAACTGTTATTTATGTTAAAATCAAAATATACAAATATTAAATTAATGATAATAATTTTTTTAGAAAAAATATAATAAAAACTGAATTACAGTATATTATTAAGATAATAAAATTATTAAAAGAAAGGTTCCCTAGATGGGGTGACGAGTAGTAGGATGCCTAGCGTACATGAGACAGACTCGACTGTCACCCAGTTCGATGTGACAGAGGAGACGACATATGCCATGTATGTGGGGACATGTGGAGCGTTGAAGGTTTTTGATGGCGAGGGGAATCCTCCACCCGTACCCATGACCGTTGGTCGATGCATTGTCTGTCCCATAGGCTATTTTTAGCCTTGTGGACGTAAAAAAATCAATCTTTCTTTCTTTCTTTGTAAAATGAGTAACAAGGGCGCCAAGCGCTTTGTGCCATGAGTAAACGAGGTTGCAGATGAAGAGAGAGGCACAATGAAACTTTTCTAGGGATGAAGAGTCATTATGAGATGAAAACAAAGGATGAACCCGAGGTGAAGTTAAGCATCATGGCTAGGATGATCATGTTCTGGTCATTATGGGAAGAAGCATGATGGGTAAGCTCTAGGCAGTTTATCAAGAGACCTTTGGGAAATTCGAGGGGGAAATTGGTGAGACCAATCCCACGAATGATGGTGATGTCTCATTCTTGGATGAAGCTTCTAGTTTGAGTGGTGTCCAGGGCCGAGAGCACACCAAAGCCTACATTTGTGCTTAAGAGAATAACATTCCAGGGGACAGGGTTCTCACGGTCCCTTTTTTTTGTATTTTGGAACTTGACTCTAGTGCTACAGGTCGGGATTTTTTCTCATTCAAATGAGGATGGGAGTGTTGGGACAAGCCTTTACGACTGATGGAGGATGTGGGTCTAGGCATGGGGGTTTGTGGTCAAAGGTCTATAAAAGATGAGTGTGTTAAAGGAGTTCACTCCATTACAGATATGGATAAGGGAAGGATCAGAGGACACAAGATTCAAGAGGAGAAATAAAAGGGTGTAGCCAAGGAGGCGTCACCCTCCTGGCCATGTGCTCACACCAGAGCTGAAATTGAGGCTCAAGAGGCACAGAGAAAATTTCTGGAAAATTGTTCCGAGGAAGTGTAAAGGGAGGTTCACCGAGTAGAAGACATGGTGAGACTGAAACACAAGTAGACCTTGGATGACGATACTTGGGAAGAGGTTAGGGGTTGGATGCATGAACCCCTGTACGCACGCACACGGGAGACCAAATTCTTCAAAACAATGGAGCTCTATTGGCACATTAAGGCCATGGTGGCACATACCCTACATAAGTGTATTGCCGAATAGACCAAGATCTTGCACACCATTGAGATATTCCAAGGTAAATTTGAATTAATGTGTCACTTGGCATATGGAATTAAATTCAAAGTTTCAAAGGAATCCTCTGGTTCTAGTCTAAGCAAGCATCTAATCGAAGGTCAGGTCAAGCAGGGGCACAAGACTACCCTATAACCATTAACAAAAATGTCAGTCCTGCTCAGAATGTGGGGACGAATGATGAGGTCAAGGTTCAATTGGAAACGAAGTAGACAAAGACTCGGTCCTCTCCTAAGGACTGACTTGGGTCAGCCTTCATGTTTTATTTCTGGTTGCATATAAGATATGATAGACATCTATCTTTTTGGCTATAGATTCTTGATATTTTTGATAGTTTGCTTAGTGTTATGTTCCTTTGTACATCATGATATACTATTTATGACTAATAGACTAATTGAAACCTGGTTTCCATTTTGGCAGGTCTCCTAACCTCCTACTATATTTTCTTATTACTACAAATAACAGAAATAATATTTTAGAAAACACACACATATATATAAAACAAAGATTAATAATAACATAAAATTTTACTATAAACATTAAAAATAAGAAATCATAACTTAATATCCACCATTACATATAAATAAGAAATCATAACTTAATATCCACCATTACATATGAATAATAAAATGATGACTATAAAACAACAAAACGATATCCTTTTAAACTTATCTTGTCTTTCAATGCCTGAAATACAAGATAAGTTTAAAAGGATATTATATGGTGTTAAGGACCTACAAACAATTTTTTTCTATGAATTTCGTATATTCATTTTGTTGTTTTATAGTCATCATTTTAAAACCTACAACAATGATGACCATTATTGAAAGACAATATAAGTTTAAAACGATATTTTTGAAAGACATTCTTCATCATGGAATGTCTTTCAAAAATTTCTTTAGGCCAAAACGATAATTGTTTATGAGTTTCCTAGTGTGAAAGGTTGGTTGTGTTCTTGAGTCAACCATTGGTTATCCTTTATATAGAATCATGAAAAAACAATGATGGTTAAAGGATGGAGCAACAATTATTTCATAAATAAGTCACGGAGGAGAAATCTAGGGTTTGCATGTCTGCAATCATCTAACTATGCAGCTTCTGGGCGAGCATTTCCACAACTAACAAACACCACCAAGGGGAAAGAGAGATTGAACGTCCTGTATGGATTTAGAGGGGGGGTGTGCAAACCCCCTCTTACCGCAATGTAGTAGCAAACGAAGCAACATGGGCCATAAGAAAGAGACTGTCATTTGAGCCGTCGCCTCATCTCCGTGAACAGAGCTTGCAAGATGAGCAACGCTTTGGAAAATCCATGGAGGTGGAAGCAGATTCATCCCATCCAAACGAAACTTGAACATGGGAACCGAGGAAATTCATTCCATAAGCAACCAAGGCTCAAAGATATGTGATTAATTTCACAAGGGTTGGAGAGCACACCTAGTTCATGAAGGACCATGCCCTGATAGGTAAAGTTTTAGGGCTATGGCCCTCTAAGAGGGACCACACAC
>SNQJ01S0075557.1:37061-54929 GCA_010110895.2 Picea sitchensis
AGTTGGATAGGTGGCATGATTTCAAGCAACACCAAAGGAAACACATGTATTAGTAGTGAAGAGAATTTTCAGATATCTCAAAGGAACAAAAGAGTTTGGATTGTGGTATCCAAAAGGAAAGTATCTATCACTTATTGCCTACAAAGATGCAGATTGGGCAGGTTGTATTGATGACCGACGAAGCACCAGTGGAGCAACATTCTACTTTGGTGAGTGTTTAGTATCATGGCTAAGAAAGAAACATTCATCAATATATTTATCTACAGTCGAGGCAGAGTATATTGCAACAACAACATGTTGTACATAGGTTCTTTGGATGAAACAAACTATGACAGATATACAGGTTGAGTATGATGAGCCCATTCCAATCTATTGTGATAATACAAGCGCCATCAGTATCTCAAAGAACCCGATGATGCATTCTAAGACAAATCACATTCCAATCAAGTATCACTTTATACGGGAACAGGTTGCAGAAAAGAACATCAGAGTTGAGTATGTGGGCAGAAAAGAACAAGTGGCAGACATCTTTACAAAACCACTTCCACGGGAATCCTTTAAGTATCTTCACCAGAGAATCAGAGTTATTTCTACTCCAAAATGAATGATTTTGAATGCTTATCTTATATTTCTTATATGTACATGAGGAAGCACCATAAATATGATAGTTCAGTCAGGGGGAGCAGCCCCAGATGGAAAGATACATTTTCCATTGATGAAAAAGGGGAAGAGATTTATCATATGCAGAGGACAGAGGCATGGTTGTAGGGGGAGAAATGGTCACAGAGACGCAAAAGACAAAGGCATCCTTCCAGAGGGAGCATGAGTGATATGATTTCAATATTGCATCAGAGTGTTGCCATCAATGACAAAGGGAGAGATAGTTGATGAAGGTTGGTTGTCATTGATGTCAACCCTTGAAGAAAACCCGATAGAACAAAGGTTTGGGTAATGGACCCGAGTTTTTTTGATGACTCATTATTGTCTTGTCATGGTTTATAAGAAGTACAAATGCATGGACTCCAAAGTGTTCCCCTTATGGTAAAATCCCTCACGGGAAGACACTTTTCGAATTGAGTTATCCTAGAAGTATGGTTAGAGAACCCCTGCTTAATTATGGAATAATGAGATGAAGGTCAGTGAATTTTTCAGTGAAACTATCCTAGATGGATATTGCTTGTCATGCCATTTATCGTGGTATGTGGAACGTCACACAACTCCTCACAATTAGAGAGTTATGGCCATATGAAGTTGAAGAACCCTCATGAGTCATATAGAAGCCCCCAAAAGTCAAGTGTTTGCAAAAGAAATTATTTAAATAATAAAGTAAATGGAGAACTCCCTAAAGTAAGGAAAGTGTAATGCTACATGAAAGTATAAATAAGAGGCAAAGATATCTCATTTAAACACACTTGAATATCATTGAATATCTATTTTTGTGAAAGGTTATTTGGGAAGTTATTATTGATAGAGAAAATTTGCAGGAGAAAAAGTGTGGTAGGAAAAGTGTGGCAGAAAAAGTATGGTAGAAAAAGTGCGGCAGAAAAAGTGCGGCATAAAAATCATGGAAGAAAAATTATGGTAGAAAAAGTGAAACAAAAAAATTGCCGCAGAAAAAGTGCGGCAGAAAAATCGTGGCAGAAAAAGTGCAGTAGAAAAATTGCGACAGAAAAAGTGCGGCAGAAAAATCGCGACAGAAAACGTGCGATAGTGTGTTCTGAGGTAAAAGAGAAAAAATAGAAATCCTTAGTGTAATGTGGACTGATCAAGACAGGGGCTTGTGTAAGTGCATGCTTTACCTACTCAAAGGACTATTTAGACTCAGTGTTCCATTTTATTTTGGCATCTTTTTTCATCATATTTGTGATGTTCCTGAGAAGTTCAACCAAGTTGGGTATGAATCTTCTCAGAAAATTTATTTTACCAATGAATGATTGCAATTCTTTAATGTTCCTAGGGTGTTCTACCTTCTAGATGGCCTCTATTCTACTGGGGTCTATTTTAATTCCATATTTAGAGATTATGTGCCCCAACAACTTACCTTCTTCCAAACCAAAAAGAGTTTTTTTGGGATTCAAAGAAATCCCAAACTTTCTTCATTTCTCAAACACTTGTCTGAGATGTTTTAAATGTTCCTCATTTGATTTGGAGTAGATGGTAACATCATCCAAATATATCACTATGAACCTACCGAGCTCATCCACAAATGCAATGTACATTTCTCTTTGGAAAGTGGCACCAACATTCATCAGAACAAAGGGCATTTTCACGTACATGAAAGTTCCCCAGGGTGTGGTAAAAGCTGTTTTTTCCTGGTCGTCTGGGTGGACAAGGACTTGGTTATAGCCCGAAAAACCATCTAGTAAAGATATGTTGCTCGCTCCAACTACCTTTTCCAGGATGTGATCCATTTTAGGTAAAGGGTAGTTGTCTTGAGGGAAACCTTGTTTAGGTTTTTGAAATCAATGCAAAGCCTGATTTCACCAGTCTTCTTTCTGGTGGGAACTAGATTGGAAACCCATTTCAAAAATCTTAAGGGGACTATGATTTTGGCATCATACATATTTTTAATCTCTTTTTCTATCAGGGGAAGTAACTTCAGATTGATTCTCCTAAGTTTCTTCCTGAAAGGTTTATGTTCTTCTTTAATGGGAATTTTATGTTGTATGATGCTTGAGTCATAAGATTTTAAATCTTCATAACTCCAAGAAAACACATCTACATATTCCTTAAACAATTCAATGTATTTGTGTTTTTTCTCAGGAGGTAAAGATTTGGATAGCTTTATCATCTTGGGTTTTTCTTCTGTTCCTATGTTACATTATTCGACCTCTTTTCCACTATGCTCAATCTTTGGTTTCTTTGATACATCGTTGAAATCGAACAATTCCTCTAAAGGCACTAGACCTCTAGGTAAGACGTTATTCTTTAATTGCAAAACATCAAAATCTTCATCATTTTCATTTGTTTCGTCTGAAGCTACTCTATTTACACTATCTTTTTCTAAGTCATACCTTTTTACACTATCATCATCGTCTTCTACATATATATTTGTACATTCAAAATCATTCTTACACTGTAACAAATCTTCAATTTGTTCATTGTTGCCAAATACCTGCCAGTACCTGATGTTATTTGGGATAATTTGTCTGCAATTTACCTCCACTTTGTATTGGCGATTTGGTTTGAAAGGTATTTTTCATGTGGCCGCCAAAGTATCCAATCCATCTACAAGTATGTTCTGGCCTCCAGGCATTACCTGCAAGTCGATTTCAGGGAAACATTCTAGAAAATCTAAAACAACATTCCTATAAGCTATGAGTCTGGGATGCTTAGCTGAATACTCACCTTTAATCTATTTAATGACAAGTTCAGAGTCTCCCCTTGCCATAATGTTTTTGGCACCAACCTTTTTCAGTAGTTTCAGGTCGAGTAACAAGGCTTTGTACTCCGCTATGTTGTTGGTGCACTAGAAATTTAGTTTGTAAGAGTGGCTTTTTGAGTACCTTGCCTTGTGATTATGCAACTAGACCCCAGATCCATCTCCCTCTTTTCTCACAGCTCCATCAAAATCCATACTCTAGAAATCTGTTGTTGGTTCATCACTTTTTGCTACTACAGTTTTATCCCCCTCGGTGATTGTTTGATTATCCTTCATGCTAGATGCATCATATTCTAACTATGCAATTTGATTATCCAGGTCATCATCATTGTACAATATGAATGAATCCAGATCAAAGTGGACAAAGTATAATGGGTAATTGTGTGTTTTTTCCTAACTGTTGACCACATACTTCATCAGAATATCTCTGTACATTATTCTATGTTGTCTGAATACCGAGATGGTAGCATATGACATATCTAACTGCAAAGTACCTTTCATATTAGCTCCCCAAGATATAGATAACAACATAGAATATTTCAGAGGAATGTCGGCCACCACAATATCCATCACTATGATTTTTGCTAGGATTTGAGCCAGGGTTATTCACAAATATTTAATTATACCTATACATTTGACCTTGCTAGAGTCAAAAGAATACAAGTCCTTGTAGGGTCTAGTGATGCCAAGTCCCAACTTCTCCATCAAAACCTTGGGCATCAGATTGTGAGAAGCACATGAATCAAGCATAGCATTATGTAATGTCTTGTCATGGATATTAAGGTTGATATAAAAAGGCGGGACATAACCATTATCAATTTTACCATCCACTTCAGGGCCAAAGAGTAGCTCAAGCTGATCATCTGCAACATTTACCATATCTGTGTGTACTACTGGTTCAATGTTTAATGCCTTTGTGCCTATTTTTGTTTCAATTCTCAATGCTTTGATCACCTGTGATATGTAGGCATTTTTTCTAATAAGATCTGAAAGGGGAATAAGAATATTCAATTTGGCTAGTTCACCTTCCAAGATGAATGAAGTAGTAGTTCTAGTTTGGATTTGCAATTCGGGTTTATCAATCACAACCCTATGTGCAAAAGTACTTGGTTGACCAATCGATGCAACCTCAATTTGATCTGATCTTTGTGAAGTTTCAGGATTTCAATTTGCAGAAGCTTCAGCCTTATTCTTCTCAGGGACTTTCTTGGGAGAAACATCAGAAGTTTTCTTGGCCTCAATGGTATTCTTTGTCTCAGTAGCCTTTTTGGTTTCAACAACCTTCTTTTTAGGATTGTCATTAGTCTTCTTGCTTCTCAAATTATACTGTTTTTGGACCTCCATTATAGCATTTTCAAAGGCTTGTTGTTCAGATTCCTCCTTTAACTCTGTCTGTGATAGAAGAAAAATATATTTCTCTTCCTCAGTAAGGAAAATTGAGTCATTGTCATTGACACCCATGAGGTTGATGTGAATATCATCCAACTCTTCGATTACTTCCTCCCCATCATCAGCATAATTTTTCTGCAGAGGTGGTATAATATGTTGATCAGGTCCTCTTTGCTTCCTTTGATCTATGGATTCCCTCTGTCTGATTTGGGGAGGGTTCCTTTTGAAGTTTGTATTTCTAACATGAGGAGCAGGATGATTCTCCCTGGGTGGATTTATATCAACGATGGTTAGCCTTTCCATCATCCTCTCCATTGTTCTGACTATGGAATCTAGTTTAGCATCTTAAGAAGACGTGGTAGGCTCTTCTTTGATTGTCACCCTTCTTTATGTTCTCTGTCTGGCTCTTCTGGGTAACATATTTGCTTCCACACTCACTACACTTTTCTACATGTCTTCGAAGGTGACATAATTCCTTTCCCTTATTTGGTATGACATATCAACGTCAAATCCATCAGGGAACCTGATCAATTCCAAGCCTTGAGGAGGCTTGATGTCAACTGGAATGGAGTTATAAATATTGTTGAAATGAATACAGTAATCCTGCACTGTTTCTCCTTGATTTCTCTTGATGTTGTCGTACTCTGATAAAATATGGAGAGGGTTCTTCTTTACCTCCCATCCGTCGAGGAAATTTCGCTGAAAAGAAACAATGTCAACTATGGTAGTAGGAAATAAATATTTGAACCATTTTTTTACTTCTCCTTTCAAACTCTGTGCAAAAAGTCTCATTTGGACGTATGCCTCGACTTCCTGCAAATCAAAGTTATCATTCATCTTATCAACATGTTGTTGTGCATTAATAGGTCCAGTACCATCAAATTGAGGAAGTCTGGTTTGATAGTCCCGGGGCATAGCATGTAAGGGAGCGACCAACACCAATGGAGCATATCGTGATACCATTATTGGGGGAGGAGGTTGGACAACAAATTGTGTGATTGGAGGGGAAGTGATAGAAGATGTAGGGTTGGAAGGGATAGAGTGAGCTACTTGAGGCTTGACAGAATCCACAACAATAGTGAGGGCAGGAAGTTCAATTGACTGTTGGAAGTGGTCTTTGTATAAATCCTGATCAAGGTTTGCTACGAGATCTTCTAATTTATCAAATTCTTGAAAAAACAGTTGATCAAGATCTGATCTGGGAGAGAGTATTTCGGGGGTCCTAGGTTGTAGGATAGTTTGATCTAGAACTGTTTCACTTACAAAGTTGTCATATTTGGTTCTAAAAAGGCTTTGTTCAAAGGACATGTCAAACTCAAGAGCTTGGATAGCAACAAGCTTCTCTGGAAGAGAAGTGGACTTATGAAGAGGACTGTGACTCCCATATCCTTCTACAATGTTTCTCTTTATGAGTAACTTTTTTGGATCGGGGTGAGATCTAGTGTAGACTCTTTTAGGAGCCATAATTTTAAATTTCAAGAAACCTAAGCTAATATATACAAACTTTTAACAACCTCTGAACATTATCTCTTGAGACTTAAATCATTAGTTGTTCAGAAATAAGGTTTTATTTATCTAGGGGAAAGAAATCGTAGGATGGAAATTTTGTTTAGTCCCCAGTATGGTCACCACTATGTTAACGCTCTGTAAATTCCCAGAGGTTGTGAGGAGGTAGAAGAAATTTAACAGAGGTAACTTTAAGCAACCACTTCGAAACTGGGATCTAGCCCTGCYAGTTTTAGAGAGGGATATCTCTGTATGATTTAGATATGTTTGGGGTTCGGATATTAGGCTAGTTAAAATGATACGAGTGTTTGTTTTGTTTTAATAAAGATGGCTGAAATATGTTTATGCYTCCATTGGGMTATGGGGTCTGCGTTAAAGATTGAGATCAGAAAATAGAATTTATAAGGCTTCTTCACAGGGCAAGATAATGCAAACGTTGGATCCTTTAAAAATAAAGTGATGTAAAGCACAAACAAGTGATATAATCAATCACAATAAATAAACATTCAAGAATTTCCTTATTGTAATATCAGAAGAAAACATTTAGATCTTTAAAAGCTAGAAACAGAGTATTGGAGATAAATTTTGCAATTAAACTTATTTTAAATGATCAGAAACAAAAAACATAACGATAACAAAGTAAGATAACATTCAACAAAGAAAATAAAACATCACCAACATCAACACAAAGGAATCATTTGAATCGTCCCTTTTATTACTAGTAGATATCTTCAAAAGATTACAGATTACAACTTGCTTTGGGCGTAAAGATCAACACTCAATACTTTGAAGTATGAAGTATTTATAGAAAAATTACAATGGATCCTGTCATTAATGACCAGGATATGGTGGAGAGAAAATCTAACTAACTAGATTACATTGTACAAAAAGATAGGAATTCTAAATGATCCTCGAATCCTTGATGTTGATTCTAAGGAGTTGGTTGGAGATTCATCTTTTACTAGATTATGATTGTACCATATGCTGACTCAGATCTACACCTCATCATTACTCAATCAGAGCACACATGTCATCCCATCTCTTTTGACTAGGCATGGTAACTTTGAGTAACCTTCAGTAAAATTCATCCATTTCTGTGTATTTGGCGAAGGTGGGATTGGTGATGAAAATGTACTTGATCTCGTGTTGGATGTTGAGGTCCAACTGCAGGGTCTCCAAAAATGCTTTGCCAGTAATGCTACCTTGTATTCCTACAAACTTAGAGACATATTTTGCCATTGTGATGATCTTTTGTTTGTAGTCTGAGAGGGTAATCAACTTGTCATTGATCACGAATAACCCTGCGAGCCCCTTCTTATGCAATGAATCCATTTTGCTGAAAAACCTTTGAATTCCAATGTCCATTGCTTTGGCTATTTCCTCAAGTTGCAGTATTAATCCTCTCTTAGTCAAAAACTTCTTGACCTCAAGGATAGTTTATGTTCTATCCTCAATCTCCAAGGCTTCTATCTCTTCTCTTGTTTTAGAATTCAAGAATATGATGATTTTGTTTGCCTCTGTAGGCCTTTCTCCTAGTTCCCCTATGATCTTATCAATGGCATGTCTGCTTCTCTGTATTAGTTCATGATGGTCAAACATAATCTGTATTAGTGGCCAAATATCTGTCATGGATTTGTAGATGTCCATCCAAATATTCTCCTTGGCCTCTGAAAGCATTTTGGCCATGACTGTTTCTCTTTGCAGTTTCTCAAGTTCATTTTTGAGCCTTTGAGACTTATGCATTTCAGTGTTGTAGCTTGACTGGAAAGTGGACTTTAGCTGCTGGAGGTTATTTATCTCATCTTGCAATATTTTAATTTCCTATTCCTATAGAGACATGTCTTGCATGGACTTTGCTAATTTTTCTGAAGCATCTGTAGTTGTCATTGAGGTTGTTGTTGGAATCTTCGTTGTGGTGGTTGTTGTTGTTGTACTGATACCTGTGATGGGGAATGCATTCAATGGGATGACTACCATTGGCACATTCTGCTCCTTTTCTTTAACTAACTTCTCCATCTCAGTCTCCATCTCTTTAATTTGTGCATTATGTTCCATAATTAATTTAAACATCTCCTCTTTATGGCCTTCATCTTCATCAATTTCCTTCGCTTGTGGATCTTCTGTGGCATAAATTTTCAGTTGTTTCCTCAGGGAGGCTATGCCAACGTTCTTATTTTTGAGGATCTGTTCTGCTTCTTTTACATTTGATGTATCGTACCCAATCTTGAGTACCGGTTCCTCTAGAGACTTTATCTTGTTATCTTTTTCTGAAGAAGATACTTTCTCCAGCTTCAGCTGTGTCTAGACATTGTTCAAGGAAACCTGCAACTTTGTAGTAGTCATGGAGGTGTTGGCCAAGGTGGAGAAAATCATTTTTTCTGTCTATCTGTGCATATCCATCTGATTAGCTGGATGCACCTCTTTGGCATCAAACTCAAAAGTTGACCTTTTATAATTAGAAATAGTTTTTGGTTGAGACACCTGCGCGTGCAAGTATGCCATGTCCATTATCCCTTTCTCTTTGTCAAAAGCAGAGAGAAACCTATGCTGGGTTGTATATGTTTGTTTCTAGAATTGAGCATAGGTACTGTTTTCCAACATCTCATTTTTCTTCTTGATTAAGTTATACTTCTCGAAAATGTTGAGTCCTGCAGATTCTTGTGAGGATTTGGTTGCCAATGTTTTATCAGTTTGATTCTTCAACAAGGAAGTGGACATCATTTGCTGGATTCCTGAGGGAATTGGTGAACGTTCTCCCTCGATTGTAGTGGACTGAGTCTCCTCTCCTCCAGACCTGTCAGGTGTATGAGTGGTCTTGGATCTCTTTTCTGTAAACCTAGAAATCTTCTGTTGAAACCTCTGTGACTGAGGGAGACACTTCTTTCCTAGGCATCTTCTCTTATGGTACTTGTGGAGTTACAGTCTATGAAATGCTGGAAAGAGAAGGATGTTGTTCAATGCCCATCAGGGTATTCTTCTCCCATTCTGTCTGGTTCATGTATCTTTCTATCTCTGGTTTAGGCACATGAGCATAAGGGGAAATTTTGTTCTTCAATTTGGTTTCTGCAATGATACCACAAGGATCGTAGTTCCATGGGAAAATTTGATTGAACTTCATCTCTTGTAACAACTTGTTTTATTTTTCCCCTGCAGCTCTACTGTTGCAAATGAAGGAGCCTATCTGACCTTTAATCCTAATTTGTTGTTTATTTTTAAAAGCCACAAAATGAATGTCATCCAAGTTGATCATATGTCTGATATATTCCAGAGAAAATATTCTGACAGGTAAATACTTGGGAAGCTTATAAGGTGGTAGTTCATAGCCGTAAACTTTGATCTCTGTGTGATCCTGGTACAGGTACGAATCACCTATTTTGGCAAGATTTGATAGATGTAGGATCCTTTTAATTTCTTCAATTATCCTGGGCTCTTTTTGTTCACTTAGCATGCTTACCACTGGGTGGTAAAAATGATCAATGAACTGCTTAAAATTGAACTCAAACGAGTTCTTTCTCAATAATGATGTCCAAAATGTGATAGGTTGTGGATGGCTATCCTGGTCCAGTTTCTGCATGGAGAAGGAGAACTTCTCTGCTTGGAAAAATAGTAACATGTATACTAATATTGAAGAATATCAAAACATGCCCTCTGTAGGAAACTTGAAAAGTTTCTCATGAATGTTGTTGGCTAGGAACTGGCTGTAGTTAAACTGTAGAGTAGCTTTCTCTTCAGTGGAAAAAATGGATAGAAAACCCAGAATGGGTTCGTCTACCCACTCATCTAAAAAACATCCTAGCAAACAACACAAGGAAGAAATAACTTGGTTACCTTTCACTGAGAAAATGGAGGAATGGTAGGGGGGATTTTTCTTGGGCAACTGGGCACTCTCAGGGAGGAAAAGATCGAAGATTTTCACTCTCTGGGGAAAAGACAATTTATGGTACATCTCAGTCAATATTTCGATGGAAAAAGGGGCGAGGGATTCAGCTATGGGTATCTGCATCATCTGGTCAATGGTTTCGGATGTAATGGTAAAAAGGGTCTCTCCATATGAAGAAACAACGACTCTCTGACTAGGAAGATAATGCGCCTGACATTTTTTAGCGGACTCAGGGAAATGGTGTATCTGAGGGAAGAGGTATAGTGGGATATTGGACTCCCAAATCCCAATCTCATCACTCTGGTCCATAAAGGTGTCTCTGAGCCAGAAATGCAATTCGGAAAAGTTGAATTCGCACTTCGGCTTTGAAATTAGGTAGTCTTTGTCGGCCAGAACGAATTCTCCAAGTCGACGGGAGGTGGGAGGAACGAATTCTCTTCGATCTCTGAAGCTTTGGATTTCGGTGCCATCAATCCGACTGGTACCTGTACATCTGAAAAAGAATGGTGTTGAGTGTATTTACCAGGCGTTAATGGTGGTCGTAGACAAAAAAACATGGGGGATGATGGCTTCAGCATTTTCTGAGTCGTGAACAGTGAAAAATGGCA
The DNA here is from genome assembly GCA_010110895.2 of Picea sitchensis. Classification (NCBI taxonomy): domain Eukaryota; kingdom Viridiplantae; phylum Streptophyta; class Pinopsida; order Pinales; family Pinaceae; genus Picea; species Picea sitchensis. The sequence goes on from SNQJ01S0075557.1 coordinate 47,827, forward strand.
AAAAATGAGATTAATTGGATGAACGGGTGTCCGTCGGGGAGTGGCTGATGAGTCAGCCGGTGAACGGTCATGGTTGGTAGCATTGATTGGCCAACAGGTATATCGGGAGATGAGGTGGAAGGGAAATAAATGGGTAACGGGTATATACCGGTAACGTGGAGGGTAGTGAATGGATAATGGGTGGACGAGATTTGACTAGAGACATGTGAGTGGAAGATGAGGTGTCGGCAAAGTAGTGGAGTTTGGCATATAAGAGAAGATAGTGGAGTGTGATGTTAGAGAACAAACGTGGTATGGAAAAAGTTTTGGTGGTTTACTCGGAGGGGGGGTAGGTGATAAATGGTTTAGAGCTAGGGGGGTCCGAGTTAACATAAACACACCACTTTATGATGGGTCCCACCAAGGAATACCACCAAATTAGACCCCCCTTTGGCATTAAAGGTAGAATGGTTGGGGGGGTCCGATATCATCTGTCGATCGTAGATATGAGCACCTTTTTCTCTTCTGTGGATCTAAGTGCGCCATTTAACATAGAGCGTCGATCATGTTATATCACAAAAACTTAGGATATCTCCCTTTTTATGGGTTTTTTGCGCTGCTTCTCTTTTTCCATTTTGTCACCAAGTGGTTAGAATACAACATTTAGCTCAAACCAAAAGAATTTAATCGACCTTTGATAAATTTTATTGACATGCAAACCTACTAACCTATATCCTACTCTAATCACCTAGCAAATTTAACCCATATTAGATTGTTGAGATAAATAATTTCTCTATCCTGGGGCTATTTGATCAAGTTTAAACTATTTGATCAAATTTATTCAGTAACCTATCTAACTTGGCTAATATTAGACTGTTTAGCCAAGTTTATTCACTAACCTATCTGCATACATTTAAAATACTTGACCATGGTTAGATAGTATGACTCAATGCATTCTTATTGCATGGGGTTTTATTCTTTTTCTTTTCATACCCTCTTTTATTCTTTTTATTTTTCTTTCTTTTCTTTTTATTTATTTTCTTTCTTTTTCTTTCTTTCTTTTCACTTCTTTTCTTCCTTTTTATTTCTTTTCTTTCTTTGTAAACCATTTGTAGAATGCAATATTATTTACAATAAAAATACAACTAGAGGGAAAATTTCTAGTCACTAGTTGATCCTATGAAACATAGGGTTATAACAGTGGCTCCACCTGGGGATGATGCTCTCCTTGTGAGGTGCCAAGAACCTGCTACCTGATGTTTTGAAAAGTATTCTCCAGTGCTTCTTATACAACTTGATTTGTTTTATTTGGAAAATCTAGCGGTACTGGTCAATGTCTTAAGGCCTTCTCTTCGGGCTTTAACCATCTTATCAACAACACCCACAGATAACCTGAAAGTAAAACGAAACGGTTTGTACAATGAGGTGAATGGTTGAAAATATTTATTCCTATGGAGCATAATGTTTGAGCATCCTTCCATTGATGGGTCCTCCTGGAAAATCTTCTCCTTCACTGTCCTTCAGTAAAAATGCATTATTCCCTCTAAATGCCTGAATGATGTAAGGGCCTTTCCACAAACTATCAAACTTTCCATGCTTGCCCTTGTCTTCATTCCTGGAATCCCACTTCAATACCAAATAACCTAACTCAAAATCATCCTCTTTAGTTCTCCTGTCATAAATCTTTTTGATACTCTCTTGTATTATCTGGGTTTTGTTATACACTTCTTCTCTGGACTACTATAATTGGATCATCTGATTTATTCTCCTTTGGGTATCATTGTGATTTTCCTGTACTTCTTGCAGTAGTTTCATAACAGGGACTCCCAAAGAAGTATGGAAAACTGCCTCAGTGTCATATACGAAATGGTATGGAGACATACCAATTGATCGTTTTGTGGTTAGTCTATCAGCCTAAAGTGCATAAACCAACTTGTTATGCCAAGACTTTTTTTTTTCTTGCAACGTCTTCTTAATGATATTCACCAGAATTTTATTTGAGGACTCAACTAACCCATTTACTTGAGGGTAATAGGCTTTGGAGTGTCCCATAGTAATCTGGTACTTGCTGCAGAATTCTACTAACTTTTTGGATCTGAAGGTCGTTGCATTGTCAGTAATGATCTTCCAAGGGCATCCAAAATGAGAAAGAATATTAGTTTCCAAGAATTTAATGATGATAGATTCAGTGAATTTCCTGTAGGGTACAACTTCAATCCACTTTGTGAAGTAGTCCATGGCCATGAGAATCCACTTGTGCTGGCCAGAAGAGGGTGGATGAATTTCACCAATAAATTCCAAACCCCATTGCTGGAATGGAGCTTCAACCGAAATGGGTCTGAGGTGTAGAGGAAAAAGTTTCCTTTTACCTTTAAAAACTTGGCATTTGTGGCAGGAGCTTACCCTTTCATGTACATATGCAAACAATATGGGCCAGTAAAAACTAGCTGTGAGGATCTTGTTAGCAGTAGTCTTACAACTTAGATGACCGCCACACTCTCCTTCATGGAAATCCTGCAATACCTTGTCAGCTTCATTTTTTAATAAGCAATTAAGAAAAATACCTCTAGGATCCTTCCAATAAAGGTTTCCATCTAAAATACAATATTTCAATGCTTTGAGTTTCAAGAATCTAGATTTAGTTTTAGTTAGACCAGGAGGAGCTTGTAAATTATGCAGGACAAAGATGGGGTCTGTGTACCATGGAGAAATTAAAAATACCTCTTTTACATGTGGAGTCGCTTGCTATCCCTGTTCGTCAACTGCATCTAAGAAATTTATGTCTAAAGCATGAAAATTGGATTCAACCATCAATTTGTCCAAACCCTGACCCTTGATCAGTTTAGTGGGTTTGATTTCTATGTCATATTCCAGAAAAACAACAATCCACTTCCATCTCCTACCATCAAGGTTATCCTAAGTCAGGATATCCTTCACCACTACATTTGGAACATAAGCAATAGTGTGAGAATGGAGAATATAAACTCTAAAATCTTTTATTTATTTTACTAGGGAAAAAGCTTGTATCTCCATTATATTATAGTTCAGTGCAACATCCCTTAATGACTTGCTGAAAAAGGCTATGGGTTGTTCATTCCCTTCATTGTTCTTCTGCAATAAAACTGTTCCAATAGTGTGTTATGAGGCAACATAGAACTAATATAAATCCTTAGTGTAATCCAGACTAATCAAGATAGGGGATTGTGTAAGTGCACGCTTTAACTGCTCAAAGGACTGTTTAGACTCAGTGTTCCATTTTATTTTGGCATCTTTTTTAGCATATTTGTGATGTTCCTGAGGAGTTCAACCAATTTGGGTATGAAACTTCTCAAAAAATTTATTTTACCAATGAATGATTGCAATTCTTTAATGTTCCTAGGGTGTTCTACCTTCTGGATGGCCTCTATTTTGTTGGGGTCTATTTTAATTCCATATTTAGAGATTATGTTCCACAACAACTTACCTTCTTCCAAACCAAAAAGATTTTTCTTGGGATTCAAAGAAATCCCAAACTTTCTGCACTTCTCAAACACTCGTATGAGATGTTTTAAATATTCCTCATCTGATTTGGAGTAGACGGTAACATCATCCAAATATATCACTATGAACCTACCGAGATCATCCACAAATACAATTTCCATTTCTCTTTGGAAAGTGGCACCAGCGTTCATTAGACCAAAGGGTATTTTCACGTACATGAAAGTTCCCCAGGGTGTGGTAAAAGCGGTTTTTTCCTGGCTGTCTGGGTGGACAAGGACTTGGTTATAGCCTAAAAACCCATCTAGGAAAGAGACCCTTCTAGCTCCAACTACCTTTTGCAGGATGTGATCCATTTTAGGTAAAGGGTAGTAGTCTTTGAGGGAAACCTTGTTCAAGTTTCTGAAATCAATGCAAATTCTGATTTCACTAGTCTTGTTTCTGGTGGGAACCAGATTGGAAACCCATTTCTAAAATCTTAAGGGGACTATGATTTTCGCATCATACTTCTTTTTAATCTCTTTTTCTATTACAGGAAGTAACTTCGGATTGATTCTCCTAAGTTTCTGCTAGTGTCATAAGATTTTAAATCTTCATAACTCCAAGCAGACACATCTACATATTCCTTAAATAGTTCAATGTATTTGTGTTTTTTCTCAGGAGGTAAAGAGTTGGATAGCTTTATCATCTTGGGTTTTTATTTTGTTCCTATGTTACATTCTTCGACCTCTTTGCCACTAGGATCAATCTTTGGTTTCTTTGATACATCGTTGAAATTGAACAATTCCTCTAAAGGCACCAGACCTCTAGGTAAGACGTTATTCTTTAATTGCAAAACATCAGAATCTTCATCATTTTCATTTGTTTCTTCTGAAGCTACTCTATTTACACTATCTTTTTCTAAGTTAGACTTTTTTACACTATCATCATCATCTTCTACATCTATATTTGTACATTCAAAATCATTCTTACACTGCAGAAAATATTTAATTTGTTCATCGTTGCCAAATACCTGCCAGTACCTGATGTTATCTCGGACAGTTGGTCTGCACTTCACTTCCACTGTGTATTGGCGATTTGGTTTGAAAGGTATTTTTCATGTGTCCACCGAAGTAGCCAATCCATTTGCAAGTATGTTTTGGCCTCTGGGCATTACCTGCAAGTCGATTTCAGGGAAACATTCTAGAAAATCTAAAACAACATTCCTATAAGATCTAAGTATGGGATGCTTAGCTGAATACTCACCTTTAATCTATTTAATGACAATTTCAAAGTCTCCCCTTACCATAATACTTTTGGCACCAACCTTTTTCAGTAGTTTCGGGCCGAGTAACAAGGCTTTGTACTCCGCTATGTTGTTGGTGCACTAGAAATTTAGTTTGTAAGAGTGGATTTCTGAGTACCTTGCTTTGTGATTATGCAACCAGACCCAAACTCCAGCTCCCTCTTTGCTCACACCTCCATCAAAATACATACTCCAGGTATTTGTTGTTGGTTCATCACTTTCTGCTGCTACAGTTTTATCCCCCTCGGTGATTGTTTGATTCTCCTTCAGGCTAGATGCATCATCTTCTAACTATGCAATTTGATTATCCAGGTCATCATCATTGTACAATATGAATGAATCCAGATCAGAGTGGACAAACTATAATGGGTAATTGTGTGGTTTTTCCTAACTACTGACCATATGCTTCATCAGAGTCTCTCTGTATAGTCTTCTTTGTTGTCTGAATAACGGGATGGTAGCAGATGACATATCTAACTGCAAAGTACCTTTCAGATTAGGTCCCCAAGATCTAGATAAACAACATACCATATTTTGGAGGAATGTCGGTGTTGGTCCTTGACCAAGTTTTGGAGATCATGTTGGCAAATATTGAACAAGCAGCGAATGCGTGTTGATAGTTGTTGTCATTGATGGAAAGTTTGCAGACAGCGAATGGTTGTTGTCATTGATGGGTTTCTATCAGACAGATTCAACAAGATTACGATTCAATCGTAACCATTAAATCCAAAATGAATCTGGACCGTAGTTTACAGTCCTTGTTGGAGAGAGGATCTGAGCCGTCAGATCTAAAGAAGATACCCGTCAGCCATCAGATCTGCAGAGCTGCGAGGGAGTTAAGTCCTCGGGAGTAGGAGAGGGAATCACGATGAGAGGAGTCATCATCGGGACATCGAACATCGAGAGATCGAAGTTCTCAAGGTCGTGAGAACCAAGACATTGAAAGTCTCGAAATCCCGACATAATCGGGACCGTCCATTTGGAAGGACGCGTGAAAGCGATCGGGCGCCACTGGGAGAAGCTCGACAGGAGGCTTCATCATAAAATCGAGGATCGGGACTTTGAAATTTCCAATTCACTTGACAACAAGAACCCCAAAATTGCGATATGCGATTTCACGATTTGATCGCAGCCATTAAAGCAAAGATGAGATATGGACCGTTGATTTTCTTCATCGGAGAATCGGGGATCGAGACTTTGAAATGTCCAATTCACTTGACAACAAGAACCCCGAAATCGCGATATGTAATTTCACAATTTGATCGCAGCCGTTAAAGCAAGAATGAGATTTGGACCATTGATTTTCTTCATCGGAGAATCGGGGATCGGAGGATCGAGAATTCCGTAGGCATGTGCATGGTGACATCGAAAATGCCGAAACCCCGATGAGAGGTTTGACCGAGGTCATGTGTTGAAGGTCATATGGGCCATGTCCTATATCCAGCAGGGCTAGCGCATGGAAAGGGGTGCATCGGCATCGGGGATTGGAACTTTGAAGTGACAAAGTCACTTGACATTAGAAATGCCAAAATCGCGATATGTGATATGGCGATTTAATCATAGCCGTTAAATCAAGCAGTGATCTGGACCGTTGATTTTCTCCATATCGGAGTTTCGGGGATCGCGATTTGGAAGTGACAAGAACTTTGAACATTAGAAATGACGAAATCACGATATGCGATATGGAAATTTAATCATAGCCGTTAAATCAAGCAGTGATCTGGACCGTTGATTTTCTCCATATCGAAGATTCGGGGATCATGATTTGTAAGTGACAAGAACTTTGAACATTAGAAATGCCGAAATTGCGATATGCGATATGGCGATTTAATCATGGTAGTTAAATCCTGATTGGATCTGAACCGTTGGATCAAGTATTGATAGGAGGGTCACTGTTCTCTCTCATAGTTAACTACTGAGTTTGAATTCCGCTAAACAAAACAAATTCTTGAGTGCGAAACAATTATCATTTCAGTCGCTAAGACAGGTGTCCTTGGATTGCCTATTGGAAGGTGAAGTAGAACTATCAAGGTGGGATGTATAAACGAAAATGAGTGAGACTGAATTGAGTTGGCAGTTCTGGATGAAAAAGAACGAAATAGTAAGAAAGGAGAAATGAGAAGATGTGTAGCATGAAATTTTAACAGATGTACATAATGAGATGAAATGGAAAGCAGAAACAGAGTAGAACGATAGGCAGAGCAGAAGAAGAGTAGAATGACAGAAGAATGTGATGCAGAGAAGACCTATTGAACGGACAGAGGAAGAGAAGAATAGCAGAACAATTTGTTGAAGATCAGATTTACAGAACAAAGAAAGAATGGTAAGAAGTGATTTATCTGCATAAATTGTCTGTGTATTC
>SNQJ01S0075558.1:0-14296 GCA_010110895.2 Picea sitchensis
TAAGTAACAAAATGAATATATTAGATGTTTAGTTTACCTATTAATCATACTGTTTATCTTTCAACCATTTTGAAAAGTTGATTGATCATATAATTAACCATTTGCTAAATGATAAATAACATGATATCAAAGGTTTATCTTAGCATATAATTAAACATTTAGCGACATCAAATATTTAATTTACTATATAGTTGATCATAATTAATGATAACTTAATACAATATTAAACATTTAATTTATCATATTTATTAATAACCTATACAATATTAAATATTTAATTTATCATATTTATTAATAACCTATTAACCATATTGACCTTTCTTTTCATCAAATGACTTTTATGTCATATAATATAGTTGACCATTATAAGACAAGAGGGTGTTGTGGCATTTAGCACTTTGATTTGATAGGAAGAGATCAACATTTTGTCAATGTTGTTGAGGTGGTTTCCTCAATAAAACTTTGGCTAGTTGATAAAGTGAAAAGTGTAGTTGGGGATTTATAGTTGATAAAGTGAAAAGGACTTTGGCTAGCTAATAAAGTGATAAGTGCAAAGGGTAGATGGGGATTTAGATTTAATCAGGGGACATGTGGAAATGAACTTTAAGACCAAAATTTGATCAAGTAAACAAAAGCAATCAACAGACGGTAGCATGCTGAGTGTTCATAATTGGGCTAGTACCAGCTGTAACATGGGAAGAAGAGATATATTACTCGCTCTGCACGTGGAAATCACTTTACGCTTGGCGTCTTCTTCTGTTTAGTGATGCAAATAAAAACAGAGTGAAGGAATTAGTGTCTGTGAGGAGTCGACGCGTGGTGGCTCCATTTGTTTCGTGGCATGAGAGCGTTAAGTTATGATGACTCGCCATTTTTCTTGAAGTTAATCATGTGCGCAATGAGAATTTGTATGCTTGATGTTTAAATCAACGATAGCACTCTGCGAATCAATGGTGGATCATGCGATTTCATTAAAATATTTATTTCCATTTCATAGATTTTGAAATCCCACTTATCAAATATCAAATAAGAAAAATATGAACCTCTTGTTTCATCTCTTACAGATTCAGGCACTCATTTTGTAGCCTCAGTTGACAGTGTGAACGTTAAATTTGCAGATGCAGGCAGAGAGCGCGTTGATCGAGAGAGAGAGAGTGTTTAGCTCCTCCCAGAGCCCGAAAGGCCAATATCGTTGTCCTTTCCAATTTAGTATTCATAGAATCTAGCCCCACCTGTTTTGAAGCCGTAACTTGTCTACTCCCTCGTGATGTAACTCCTCGCTTGCTAAAGAACATGAACACTAAAGGCGGCGTTTTGTCAAAAACTGTAGTTGATGCCGGTCGATTCAGGCGGCGTTTTGTCAAAAAGTGTAGTTGAAGCGCCGTTTTTCCCGACTAAATTTAGGTTACAGTTTTATAAGTCAAACTTTTAGGTTTCATAGTTTCTCCAGGTTTTTTTGGTCGTATTATGGGAGAAAAATTGATCCTTTTGCTGAAATTCTATAGAAATCATTTTGTCTTGGATGAAATGCCATGAAGTGCCAGACATAACTGGTAATATTACACAGATTTACTTTTACATTTCAAATAATCTAAAATCAAAATTTTAATTAAAAAAATAAAACTTTAACCTGGAATGAAAAAAAAAAATTCTTATTTCTTCCTTTCAAATCTGGAAAATTCTTTAACAACTTCTTAAAAAAATTCTGAAACTCAATTTCTTAAACAACCCGAAACTAGGTCTTGCTTAAATAATTTACTTCGCCACAAACTTAAATAAACTTTTGCAAAGCATATATAACCCGCCCAGTCTGATTATGTTGCGACAGRAYCACTGGCACTTYAAACGCTCTGCCTTCCTGGCGTTTTTGTTGGCWGAATGAGGTGGGAATTTTGGCAGTGGCGGGGTTTTTGGATTTTTAAGTCGATTCAATGTTTCATAAATTATATTTTAAGAAGCGGATTTGCTGGCAGAAATGGGTTGGAAATTTTGGCGGTGGCAATTTTAGGGGGTTTTGGATTTCCGAATCCATTCAGAGATTTTTGGATTTCCGAATCTATTGATTGTTTCATATTCAGGAGTTCTGTTATAAATAGTGGTGGGAGAGAGTGTGAGAGCCATGAAGCCCTCAAAGTCAGTCTTCTCCGCTGAGTAATTTGTATTGCTACCAAGCATTATAAGTCTCTCCCCGCTTCAAGTTTTCTCTCCTTCCATTTGCTTGGCACATACATTAATCCTCTACTTACTCTTTAATGGCCAACCTTTCGTGTAGTTCGAACACCAGGAGGGATGACGATGTTGATAAAGAGAATGTAAATAAAAGCAGTTTGAAGTTCACAAGCGTTAAACATCTCGCTGAGGTTGTGGGCGTGAAGGTACTTCCCAGACACTATATTTTGCCTGCGGCCGATCGTCCAAATGTCAATAGACCAATCGGTAATCCGCAATATGATCTTCCTGTTATCGACATTTCCGGCTTGGAAGGCCCTCACCGCCCACAAATTGTTTCGGCCATTGGCAGTGCCTGCCAAGAGAACGGATTTTTTCAGGTATATAGATTTTATTGCTACTAAAAGCCACCCATTTAAACTAGTTTTACTATTCACCTGCTTGATATTTGACGTTCCAATTTTGTAATTTTGTTAAAGATTGGAATCTATTTTTTTTTTTTAACGGATATGGTAGTTTATATAATCGGTTTACAATTTCTGTAGATATATATAATTTACAATTTGTGTAGATTTAATGATTAAGAATTTAATAAATTTTTGTATTTACCTTTTAGATTTTAATAATAATTAAATTTTTATAGTCAAGTCTTCGTGTGTAAATGGATCCTTTATCCTAAAGGGATTTAATATATTAATATTGGAAATCAATTTTATGAAGATTTATGTAATTAATTTTTAATTTAAGTAAATTTAATGATTAATAATAATTAAATTTTTATAGTCAAGTCTTAGTGTGTAAATGGATCTTTTATCCTAAAGGGATTTAATATATTAATATTGGAAATCAATTTTATGAAGATTTATGAAGATTTATATAATTAATTTTTAATTTAAGTAAATTTAATGATTAAAAATATGTGTTTTTTTTTTAATTTAATCAATTTTTGTATTTACTTTTTTCTAAATTTTAATAATAATTAAATTTTTATAGTCATTTAAATCTTTAGAGTCAAATCTATGTAAATGGATTCTTTTATTTGAAGAAAAAGATTTCATATACCAATATTTAAATCTTTAGAGTCAAATCTATGTAAATGGATTCTTTTATTTGAAGAAAAAGATTTCATATACCAATATTGGAAATGAATCTTATGAAGATTTATATGAAAAATTATATAATTTTTTTTTTTTAATTTATATAGATTTAATGATTAAAAATATATGTTTTTTTTTTATAAGTTTAGTAAATTTTTGTATTTATTTTGAATAAATTTGATAATAATTAAATCCTTCGAGTCAAATCTCATGGATCTTTTATTTTATGAAAAAAAAAGGATTTCTTATACCAATATTGGAAATGGATTTTATGAAGATTTATATAATTAATATTCAATTTGTGTAGATTTAATGAATGAGAATATGTATTTTTTTATAAGTTTAATAATTTTTTATATTTATTTCTTTTTAAATTTTAATAATCATTAAATCCTTATAGTCAAATGTCAGTATGTAAATGGATCCTTTATGCTATGAAGAAAAGGGTTTCATATATCAATATTGGAAATGGATCTTTTATCCTATATCAAGAAATTGTTTTTTATATTATAAAATTATCAAAAAGGTTTCATATATTAATATGGGAAATGGATCTTTTATCCTATACCAAGAGATGATTAATTTCCTTATTGTAAAATTATCCTCAAACTAGTAATAGTTAAATCATTATCCTCAAATTACTATTAAAAATGGATAGAAATTGATTTCTCGTAAAATTATCCTCAAATTAGTAATAGTTAAATCGTTATCCTCAAATTACTATTAAAAATGGATGTTATTAGCTCATTTGCTATATATTGAAAAAACCAATATAGCAAATGAGCTAATAACATCCATTTTTAATAGTAATTTGAGGATAACGATTTAACTATTACTAATTTGAGGATAATTTTACNAACTTGAAGTTTAACTGAACTTTAATTTTAAAATTAAATTATAATTAAAAATAAATAAAAAATTATTTACAGATTATAAAATATACTGAATATTAAATATATTGAAACAATAATAATTAAATAATCTACTAAATTACAATCAAACATACTGATATTTTTTACTATATTTATATGTAATTGGAAGTTGCCATATAAAGTTAGTTTTGTGAGATGTCAATGAAAACATATACCTTGTACTATGTGATATTATGTGTTTTATATGCACTCTAACATTGCCAAGTTCTAATATTAGATATTTAATAATTATAAAGTTGTGTGCTTTGTAACCCAGACTATCAGATTGGGTTTGGGTTTAGATGGGTTCGAATCAGGTCTAGATTCAATGCACGCGATTGGGTTCGAATCAGCTCTATATTCAATGCACAGGATTGGGTTCGAATTAGCTTTCTCTGAATTCACGACATGTGAAGTTTTGAGTTTTGAATTAATTTGCAGGTGATTAACCACGGTGTGGAGGATTCGCAGATAAGCGAGGTGATGAGAGTGGTGTCTGAGTTCTTCGAACTGCCCATGGAAGAAAGGAATAAATTTATTTCTGAAGACACGATGAAGGCAGTGAGATACGGCACCAGTCTCAATCATCTGAGAGATCGAGTGTTCTGCTGGAGAGATTTTCTGAAGCACTATTGCCATCCCCTCGACAAAATGCTTCGACTTTGGCCTTCAAATCCTTCTGATTATCGGTGAGTCTTTATCAAAATTGATCAGATAAATTGATACTATCTGTTGTTTCTCATGATGTCCATAAACCTGCAGGAGCGTTGTGTCATCATATAGCAAAGATGTGAGGCGGTTGTGTGTGAGAATAATGAGTGCAGTGGTGGAGAGCTTGGGATTGCCCCACAACAAGTATATTGTTGAAAACGGTTTCAGTGATGAGGGCAACCAAGTTATGGTTCTCAACTACTATCCTGCTTGTCCAGAGCCAGAGCTTACCTTAGGCATACCACCACATTCAGATTATGGTTGCCTTACTATTCTCTGTGAAGACTCCATCGGAGCGTTTCAGGTGCTCCACCAAGGCCAATGGGAGGCAATACGACCAGTGCCCAAATCCTTCACAATAAATATAGGAGATCATATAGAGGTAACTGCACTATTTAAAATAAAATAATATATGGGTTTCTCAATTAACATATTTAATAATCAATGCCTTACGAATTGGTAGTAATGTGTATTAATGTGTATTCTACATCATACATCGGTGACACGGATTCATTCTGTAACCACGTGTTGTACAACGCGGCCTAATTGAGCGCATATATTTGTTGATGTATTTAGGTTCTGAGCAATGGAAGATACAAGAGCGTGATGCATCGGGCAGTGGTGAACTCAGAGAATTCGCGTATATCTGTGGCGGCTTTCATGAGCATGCCTTTCGAAGCAAACATTGGTCCGGCACCCGAGCTCATTGATGAACACCACCCGACCATGTACCGCGACACAAACTTCGCCGAGTTTATGAATCTGCTGGTTTCCAAGGAGTACAGAGAAGGGTCATTCTTGGATTCCATAAGGCTTAATGGCCGTGACAACAAATTAGATCACCCACAAAGGGATGATCATCACTAAAGAATTATCCTACCATCTTCTGAGTACGAATATAACTAGAAACTGCTGGATTAAGTGCAATAAATTGTAGAATCTGCATCATATGTACATATTATCGTCTTTCTTTACAATATAAAAGCTTAAGCTTCATGAAATAGGCTTACGGTGTGGAAATGGAATTGCAGACCCAAATATTTCAACAACAAATAGAATTATTGGATCTTTGCACTGTTATAAATAAAATAATATCCATGATGATTATTGTTAAGAAGCTATATCATTTTAAGCAAAATTGATTTGTTTTATAAGTTTTTTTCATATATTTAAAATAATATAAAAAATAATATCAATGATTATTGTTTTAACTACTACGACAACCACATTATTAAAATTGGTTGAGATATATTATGATGGCAATTTCCATTATTCAAAAGCTAATGAAGACTATTAACTTATATTGTCATTTGATTGGTCTAATGATTAAAACATGTGTTTTTTATCATTATTTTTATTATAATATGGTTGTGGCAGTTTATAAAAAAATATAATTATATTTAATATATTAAATTAAATTAAAAGTCTTCTTCTAACCATTTTAGATTTTAGTTTATTTTTCAACTAAAATTTGTTGGATCTACATATTTGAGTAGTTAATTCTGTATAATCTAAGTGTCTCATGGTGGATCTACATATTTGAGTGGTTAATGCTTATATCTAAGTGCCTCATGAGTTTTTCAGCATGTAAATCTATTTTTAAATTCAGAAATGCAATTTAAAATCTATTTCTGAATTGAGAAAGACAATTTAAACAATAAAAACTTGTGATTTTGTGCAGGCTAGAATTTTTTGGATCTACATATTTGAGTAGTTAATTATGTATAATCTAAGTGCCCCATGAGTTTTTTAACAGACTAAATCCATTTATGAATTCATAAATGCAATTTAAACAACATAAAATTGTGATTTTGTGCATATTAGATTCTATATTCTAAGTGCCCCACTAGTTTTTTAGCAAGCTAAATCTATTTCTGAATTCATAAATGAAATTTAAACAACATAAAATTGTAATTTTGTGCAGATTAGATTATAGCAAAAAGAGACAACTTAAAACACAGTTCTAGACAATACCAAAATAAACTTAATAATAATAATAAATATCATGATTTTAAGTAAAACTAAAATTTCTTATTATTTTTGTAAATATTATTACTTTTAAGTTGTTAAAAGTAATAATATAATAAATGCAATATTAAATTATTAGAAAATAAACGAAACAACATATTAAAATTTGCATTTCATTCTTTTAATTTATTATTTATAACTGTTAATATAAAATATTTTTGTATGAATAAAATATACATATTTTAAAATATAGTTTTATATTAAATACATTTAAAATTGGCATGATGATGATGATGATGATGATGAACAAGACTTTAAGAGGGTAAGAGATTACTTTTGATTCTTTAGAATTTTGTTTTGTGCTCCAAAAACATTAAGAGAAGCTTTCCAAGATCACCATAACTTTCTTGAGTTAAGAGGTTGGAAGGTTGGTAGTTTGACAAATATTTTGAAAATAGGTTGAACAATCTAAGAGAGTGTTTTTCATCTTCAACATTCTTAGTGTCATAAAGGTGAGACACTCTTTCATCCCATGGAGTTTTAGGAATTGACCAACACTCGATTTCAATATGGAGCTAGTGAGAATGTGTTCTTTTCTTAGCAATGCTTATTTTTTTCTTTAAGCTCTTCAAAACATATAGATAATTTTGATCTTCTAGATTAGGGTTGATTACATCCTTATAATACCTTAATTTTATTTTTCCTCTAACTCTTTATCACACCACATTTTATCCTTAAATTTTGATTTGATGATATTTTTAATAGTATCTTTATTCTGCAAAATGGTGTCTTCCATGATTCCCCAATAGTTTAGCCAAGACTGAGCATCTTTATGCCATCATCGCTTGATTCTATGGTGGTTGTGACTCGATTTTGAATCAATTTTAGTAAGCCTCTTGTCTTCCATGTTGTTTAAATTGTTCTTATACATTAGGTATCTAGTCATAGTTATCCTCTCAATGGGGGAGAAGCTTGTTTCTAAGTGGAGGATGGGATAGGGAATATTTACTTTAATTTTGAGATTATAGGTTATAAAATTATTTTGTATTTTCTCTTTCTTTCTCCAGGATTCAAGAGAGGTACTACAACCCCATAATTCACATCCATAAAGAATAGCAGGTGTGACGAGAGTCTCAAATAGGAATTTATTCTTATCCCAAATCCAAAGATCGACTGAATTACAATTCTTTTCAATCCCATAATAAACTTTCCATTCCCTAATAATCATTTTCTCAATGCTATAATTCCAGTTGAGCTTGTGGTGAATATAAATTCCAAGATATTTGTATGAAGTAATTTCCTCCAAGTTGTTTTTGTCATATATGAAGGTATCATAAGTGATTTTATTGGATTTAATAATCATGACCTTAGTCTTATCAGTATTAACAGCCATACCCATATTGGAGCAAAAATCCTTGACGATTCTTAGTTGGTTTTCAAGATCATGGGGACTCATTGCCATAAGAACGATATCATCAACATAAAAAAGAAGAATGATGACTATACTAGTGAGAGTAGGTTTGGCATAACCTTCTTTTTCCAAACAATCTTCTAACTTGTCAATGTATATTCCAAAAAGGGTAGGGTACAAGGGACAACCTTGTTTGACTCCAATATTGCAATTAATCTCTTTCGACCAACCCTCAATGTTTTTAAACTTGGCAATAACGTTCTCATACATCCTTATTGCAGCATCCATCATCTCAAGAGGCACTTTTTATCTCTTCCAACCTATTCCAAAGGTTTTTCCTAAGAACCATGTCAAAATATTTTCTAAAGTCAACAAAACAACAAAAAATAATGGTTTTAGTATTGTGAAAATCCTCTGCAATGATCCTAAAGGTAACAACATGGTCCATAGTTGAATTATATCTCCTAAACCCGGCATGGCCTTTAACTCTTTTACTGTGAATTTCTATCCAAAGGCTAATCTTCTTTTCCAAAATAATTGCATAAAGCTTGGCTAAAATCGAGCTAATCATAATGGTCCTATAATTAGAGGGAATGTTTCTATCCCCATTTTTAAAAATAGAAACAATGAGGATTTGCGTCCAGGGTTTAGGGAAGCCCTTCTTGACTGTTAAAGTGAAGAGCTTGTGTATGTGGGAGATAAGGATAGGCCCTCTAATTTTAAAAATTTCAGCTTGGTAGCCTTCAATGTCCTTATATTTCCCATTTGCAAGTCACTTAACCCTGACCTCTATGTCATCTAAAAAAAAATTGCATCCTCTGTAGTGAAAATAGGAATGGTGTACATGGAATTAGGGAACTCGTAAAGACTTTTAAGGTAGGAATTAGTTCCTTAAGGGAATCATATTATTTTCTTTATTATTGTGGTTTAGAATTTGGCTCCAGGACTTCTTAGGATCCAACTTAGATAGTTGTGAAAGCTTCTCCTTCCTTTTATTGATATAGTACCTTTTTTTCCTTTTAATTAGGGATTTGTATGTAATGATCTTATTGAGTTTTAAGGACTTATTAGAAGCATCCCTAACGGATTTCCTATAAATTTTACATTCTTTATCATACCAAGGGTACGTTGTTCTATTATTATTTTTACAAGACACCTCGAAAGAGAACTTGTTAATAGAAGTGGAAAGGGTAGTTGTAAAATTATGATAGAGTTCTTCAATATTGTCCTTATAAGTTAGGAGATGTAATTTACTATTTAAATCCTTTAAGGAAAGGTCAAATTTACTTTTGTCGAAGCATAATTGTCTTTGATTATCAGAATTCTCTTCAATGGCGTTCTTGTTCATGGAAAATTTTAGAGTTAGGGTTAAAGATTTATGATGAGAGTTAGGTTCATGGTCATTTAAAAGGTTACAAATTTCTATTTGGTTGGAAATGGGTATATCAGATATCACATACTCTATGACACTACTACCTATCCCATGAATACAAGTCATCTGGTTGGAACTTGGCCACTTCATTACTCCATTGCAAATTATTAGGTCTCTCAATTAGGTCTTGAGAGCTTCTTTTGTAGCTATTAGATAAAACAAGGTCATCATCTAGACATAAAGGATTATGGTTGGAATCAATGCTTAAAAGAATAGCTTGTTTAGTTGCAATCCTAACATTAAAGTCTCCCAACATGGGGATATTACCTTCATTTTTCAAATTATAAATATCTTGTTCTAAATTATTATAGGGACAATTCATATCTAGATTGTTTTTCTTGTAAAAAATAAAATTAATAGATGTAAAATAACAAATTGCTATATAGTTAAACATATTTATATTAAATGAGTTTAGAACTTATAATTCATCAAATATAAAATATAGTGAAACAATTATGGTTTATAATTATAATTTTTTGTTTTGATTAAAAAACATATTTAATAATAATAGATTTATATAAAACATAAAAACATGTTTTATTATACCCTATAAAAACATGTTTTATTATACACTATAATGTGTAGTTTTTTTATTAATAATAATTTATATTGACTAGAGCATGCATTCCTCACTATTTTGATTACAGTACCATTTAATAATAAAATTCCTTTGTCTCTAAAATAACCTTAAGTCCACATAAAAATATTATGCATGACATCATCCTTGGAAGCTTTAATCCAAATAATATTGGGACGATTTCTCCCTGATATAATTTAGCTAGATATTCATATTAATATTGTTAAATCATTTTAGAAAAAGTGTTAGGGTAAATAAAGGTTTATGTGCCACAAAGATAGATAGGGGTAAATAAAATGTGCCACAAAGATAGATAGAGAATGACAACCACTACATTTCTTAAAATCATAGCGTTTGTCTATTCATGGTTGGTATTTACCAAAGTCAATAGAGTTTCCACGTTTGAATGTGAGAAGAGAACTAGGTCTGAGGCAGGTTATCCATAAAAATATTTGCTGAACTCGTGTATTCATGGATTGTATTAATGGATCTCATGAAATGTTATTAGTCTTGATCTTGAATCGGCTAATCTCATTTTTCAATTTTTTTTTAGCTTTTAATTGTTTTGATTTTGAATAGGATAATCTCATTTTTCCACTGTTTTGTAGCTTATAATTGTTTGGATGAATTTCCATGTTTTCTCATAACTAATAGTCATTATCCATACATATCCGAATAACTCAAAGAATTGAATACCGTAATAAGCACAAAGAACAGAGTTGCATTCCAAAAACAGAGATGATTACATAAATACATATACAGAACACTGAAAAGCTGCTTGGTTGCCATTGCAGACACAAACTAACCTTGACACTAGCTTCCTTCCGAGCGTTGAATCCAAAATCAACGATTTCTCTATCACTCCACGTTTTAATTTCGATTTGTTTATAACCTTGAAGATCTGAAGATCCAGTCCTATGGCCTCTTTCTATACTAGCCTTTTTTTTTCCTTTGCAAACTTCACAGCCTGAAACAATATCACATGAATTAATCCATGAGATGAAATTGTTTACATATGGAACTTCAATCAAAGACTAATTTTAAAAATGAAATGTTGAAATTGTTTGCATATGGAATTGCAATGCAAAACTAATTTTAAAATGAAATGTTGAAATTGTTTGCATATGGAACTGCAATGCAAGACTAATTTTAAAATGAAACGTTATGATTTGAGTATACAAAATGTTAGCGTTTTTGTTGTAGTGATTTCCCTCAATTCAACATAATCTGCCTTTTTGTATGCCATATACCTCTTGGATCTACAGTGGGTAGGCTTTACTCAGCACAGCGCAGTTGCAAAGGCCGTGCAGTTCCATTCTTTGTCGCTGAGCTCTTAGGTCTTACTGTGCAGTTCCAAAACCACATGTTTTCAATGCAGATTCAAGAACATATGAACCTACTTAAGCTTGTGCAGATACAGAGAGAAAATATCTTCAATATGTTTGCATACAAGATAACTCAGAACTTAACATCGTTTATGTGCACAACTCATGAATATATCAACACATACAAATACTTAATGTATTACCAACTTGGATGTTGCACATTGTTACAAATTGAAAAACTATGCTCAACTTCGGCTCCAACAACTTCTGCAAACATTTTAGATAACATATCTTGTGCTCTCAGACTTCTGTCACTCCCTTCACAGTTGTTGTTGCTTCTAACTATCAACTAACTCTTAACTTTATCTGTATTCAACTATTTACAGACCCGAAAATATATAGACTAAGACAAACACTTCCTGTAGAAACAAATTGACTCAAACATTTAAGGTGACAATAAATTCGACTGACTCTATTTGCATAACAGAGCTCGATATAGATAAAAGATAGGTTCATTAATAACGCTCCTACTTGTCATGACAAATAGAGTCGACGTAAGCGTAAATCTCATGACTTATAATTAATATCTCCAACATTACCCCTTAATTATAAGTAGGTGGGAAACATAAAAACACAAAATTTACATCAAAAGATTAAATTGACTTGAACTGTTAAATTTCGGTGACTGCGCAAACTCCTAGACAACTTGACAGATTTTGAAATGCATCTCTTTCCAAATATTTTGTAAATATATTTTCAATTTTTTCTTTACACCTGCAAAACTCAAAGCAAATTTCTGTATTATTCACCAATTCTTTGATAAAATGATACATTTTATCAATGTGCTTGGTTTTCTTGTGAAACACATGATTCTTGGACAATGCAATGACGATTTTTTTATCACAAAACATTGAAGTTGGTTCATGTTGTTCCTGCATCAAATCCTTTAACACTATTCTCATCCAAACATCTTGAGAAGTTGCGCTTGTAGATGTGACATACTCAACTTATGTTGGAGAAAGAGTCACAATGGAATGTTTCCTTGATTCCCATGACACTATACCTGTTCCAAAAATAAATGTGTACCCATAGGTAATTTTCCTATCATCTATGTTGCCTCTATAGTCACTGTCAGTATATCCAACAAGTCTAAAATATTCTGAAGTAGAATACATAATGCCAAAACACATATATCAGAACTCTTTAACTTTCCTTCCAAGGGGATTCCTTTGGATTTTACATGAATCAAGTTCACTCCATACATAATATCAGGCCTTGTTACTATCAAATACATAAGCCTACCTACCAACCTTTAAAACAGAGTGGGATCCACTTTAGATCTTTCATCTTCCTTGCTTAACTTCAATCCTAATTTGGCAGGTGTTGGGGCTACTTTGGAATTTATCATGTTGAATCTTTTAAAGATTTCATGTGCATATTTAGATTGTAAAATAAATATACCAGCTTTGGACTAGTGAACTTCAATGCCCAGAAAATATCTCATAATCCATAAATCAATCATTTCAAACTCATCCTTCATGACTGACTTAAATTCTTCTCTGCCAAAATCACCTGTAAAAATGAAATCATCTACATATAAGCAAACAATTAACATATTACTTTTTTTATTGGCTTTGATGTACAATGTTGGCTCACAATCACTTCTTTGGAATCCATTCTGTTTGAGGTAGGAATCTATGCGACTATAGCAAACTCAAGGAGCTTGCTTTAATCCATACAATTCCTTCTTTAATCTGTATAATTTTTCTTTTCTTGTCCTTGAATCTCATAGCCTTGTGGTTGTTCCACATATACTTATTCCTCTAATTGACCATTCTAAAATGTTGACTTTACATCCCTTTGATAAACATGCCATTTATTATGCACAACAATAACCAACACAATTATGATTGTGTCCATCCTTGCAACTGGTGCAAATGCTTCATTGAAATCGATTCCATGTTGTTGTGTAAAGCCCCTTGCAACTAACCTCTCCTTGTGCTTCTCTACATTTTGATATGCATCTTACTTGGTTTGATAAATCCACTTGGCACTTATCACATTATTTTCCTCAGGTACATCTACCAATTTACATGTTTGATTGTTCTCTATGCATTAAATTTCTTCATCCATGGCTTGTGCCCATACATCATCCTTTGACACTTCTTCAAAATTTAATGGATCATCTATTTGTGAAAATAGAACAAAGACCGAGATAGAATTTGTTGTATCAACTTTGTAGATGTCTTAAGAACCAAATATCAAAACAACATAAAAACCTCAGAATAAGTACTCAACGCCTTGACAAAGAGATAAATTCATATAAGTAAGCCTCTTTGAGGGGAAAACCTCTGTATACATCATATGAATTCACAATTACAAGATGATTCCAAATGAAAAGGTCTCCTTGGTATATATAGGAGATTAGTAGGTACAATTAAAACTAATGGACCCAAGACGACATAAATAAAATAACAATACTAATGTAATATGATCCAATTAAGGGGTAATGGGCCACAAATTAGGGATTAACATGCACCTCCCCTTTAGACAAGTGTTGTCCTCAACACTTGATTAGTTTTGTATGCTTCTTTATAAAAGACTCATCTTCCCACGTGGAATCTTTAGCAGGTAGTTTCTTTCACTTAATGAGATACTTTAAAATTGATCTATTCCTCAGCTGGAGAATTCTTTT
>SNQJ01S0075558.1:14306-25920 GCA_010110895.2 Picea sitchensis
GCATATGTGATTGCATATCAAGTTAGAAACCTGAGAGAATGAGGGAATGAGTTACAATTGTTTCTCTGCTTAAGCCTGGAGATTCCTGTATAGAGTGCAGTTGAATTTCTCCGCATAGAGTGCGTGAGGACGCTGAGAAGTTAAACTTTTGTTCTCTTTCGCCCAGAGTCGAGTTGGATTATTCGAACCATGCAGGTGAGTGCAGGTCGAATTGAAGTCTCAGAACCGAGTCCGAGAAGGGAAGGTCGAACTGTTGCGAGTGTGAGTGCACAAGACCCGGAAGACTTCATCACAGGGGAAAGTGGTTGAAGGCCGAGTACATGAAGTATGCTGGAGAAAACTTTCTGGAGGAATTCGAGTTGTTAAAAGCTCACTGGAGATAGTCCCTTTGCTTCATTCACACAGGACGAAGGTGGTGCAGAGGAGAACTCTTCAAGGGGAAGAGAATCGACGACTTGAAGTTGTCGAGAAGAGTTTCAAAATCCCACTGACTGTCCGATCGTGGAGGAGTTGCGCGAGAGATAGCCCGTAAGCACAGGTGAGAAAGAACCCAAGTCCATCGAACTTCGGGGTTTCGGCATTCGGGAGTTGGCAAGGTGAGGACTCACACCTCGTAGAATCGCGAGTCGCGATTCCCCGAAGCATTCTGAACCATTGATCTGGACGGGGACACGTGGCGCAGGATCCTTGAGGATCGGGGTTCGGCGTTCGGCGTTTTCCGGAGGTAAGACTTCAATCCCTTTGAAATCGCGACCGACGATTCCCCGAATCGATCGGAACCGTTGGTCATAGCGGGGACACGTGGTGCAAGATCCTGAGGAGTCGGAGCCCAGGGTTTTGCGAGGGCTGTGACCTTGTGCATCAGGAGGTGCGAACTCCCGAATCACGATTTCTCGATAGCGAGTGGGAGAGAGGTGTCGAGGCATCAGACCTCACCAGGAGGTGTTGACAGGTGTCATCGTATATCGGCGTATCGGGGTTGGCGAGTGCAAGATTTACATGCACATTGATATCGCGAGTCACGATCTCCCGATTTAGTAGGAGCCGTCGATTGTCGGAGGGACAGGTGGCACAAATCCGGAGTATCGGAGTTTCGGCATTCGGGGTTTCCAACAGTAAGAACACTTATATCGTGGATCCGCGATCCGTGAAATCTCGAGGTTGACGTGGCAGCGTGGGGCTCAGGAGTGAGTGGAGTCCAGGTGGCTTCGCGTCGGGAAATAGGCACCTGGACACTCGGGGTTTTGGTAATCCAAAGCATTGACATCGCAAGTGGCGATATCCCGAGGTTGACTGTTGACTATCAGTACTCGGGGTTCGGCGGTTCAAGTGATACGGGAGCAGTGCGTAAGGTTCGCAAATCCGCGAAACCCGATCTTCCGAAGTCTGAAGGGAGGATCGCCGAGAAGTATACTTTGGGTAAGAGGTTCCCGAGTGGAGTGGAAGAGTACGTTGTAACTCTTCGGGCCTGAGAAGAAGAGAAGGTCCTGGTGAGAGCGACCGTGTCGTCGAGAGGACCGGCTGCTATCACTTAAGGGAATCATATTATTTTCTTTATTATTGCGGTTTAGAATTTGGCTCCAAGACTTCTTAGGATCCAACTTAGATAGTTGTGAAAGCTTCTCTTGCCTTTTATTGTTATAGTACCTTTTTTTCCTTTTAATTAGGGAATTGTATGTAATGATCTTATTGAGTTTTAAGGACTTATTAGAAGCATCCCTAATGGATTTCCCATAAATTTTACATTCTTTATCATACCAAGGGTATGTCGTTCTATTATTATTTTTACAAGACACCTTGAAAGAGAACTTATTAATAGAAGTGTAAAGGGTAGTTGTAAAATTATGATAGCGTTCTTCAATATTGTCCTTATAAGTTAGGAGATGTAATTTACTATTTAAATCCTTTAAGAAAAGGTCAAATTTACTTTTGTCGAAGCATAATTGTCTTTGATTATCATAATTCTCTTCAATGGCGCTCTTGTTCATAGAAAAGTTTAGAGTTAGGGTTAAAGATTTATGATGAGAGTCGGGTTCATGGTCATTTAAAAGGTTAAAAGTTTCTATTTGGTTGGAAATGGGTATATAATATATCACATAATCTATGACACTACTACCTATCCCATGAATACAAGTCATCTAGTTGGAGCTTGGCCACTTCATTACTTCATTACCAACTCAATACCAAACAAATTCTCAATTAGGTCTTGAGAGCTTCTTTTGTAGCTATTAGATAAAACAAGGTCATCATCTAGACATAAAAGATTATGGTTGGAATCAATGCTTAAAAGAGTAGTTTGTTTAGTTGCAATCCTAACATTAAAGTCTCCCAACATGAGGATATTACCTTCATTTTTCAAACTATAAATATCTGGTTCTAAATTATTATTCAAACTATAAATATCTGGTTCTAAATTTTTTTTAGCTTTTAATTGTTTTGATTTTGAATAGGATAATCTCATTTTTCCACTGTTTTGTAGCTTATAATTGTTTAGATGAATTTCCATGTTTACTCAGAACTAATAGTCATTATCCATACATATCCGAATAAATCAAAGAATTGAATACCGTAATAAGCGCAAAGAACAGAGTTGCATTACAAAAACGGAGATGAATACATAAATACATATATAGAACACAGAAAAGTTGTTTGGTTGCCATTGCAGACACAAACTAACCTTGACCCTAGCTTCTTTCCGAGCGTTGAATCCAAAATCAATGATTTCTCTATCACTCCACTTGATTCACGTTTTAATTTCGATTTGTTTATAACCTTGAAGATCTCACGATCCAGTGCTATGGCCTCTTTCTATACTAGCCTTTTTTTGTCCTTTGCAAACTTCACAGCCTGAAACAAAATCACATGAATTAATCCATGAGATGAAATTGTTTACATATGGAACTTAAATCCAAGACTAATTTTAAAAAGGAAATGTTGAAATTGTTTGCATATGGAATTGCAATGCAAGACTAATTTTAAAATGAAATGTTGAAATTGTTTGCATATGGAACTGCAATGCAAGACTAATTTTAAAATGAAACGTTATGAATTGAGTATACAAAATGTGAGCGTTTTTGTTGTAGTTATTTCCCTCAATTCAACATAATATGCCTTTTTGTATTCCATATACCTCTTGGATCTACAGTGGGTAGGATTTACTCAGCACAACGCAGTTGCAAAGGCCATGCAGTTCCATTCTTTCTTGCTGAGCTCTCAGGTCTTACTGTGCAGTTCCAAAACCACATATGTTTTCAATGCAGATTCAAGAACCTATGAACCTACTTAAGCTTAGGTTTTACTGTGCAGTTCCAAAACCACATATGTTTTCAATGCAGATTCAAGAACCTATGAACCTACTTAAGCTTGTGCGGATACACAGAGAAAATATCTTCAATATGTTTGCATACAACATAAGTCAGAACTTAACATCTATAGACTAAGACAAACACTTCCTGTAGAAACAAATTGACTCAAACATTTAAGGTGACAATAAATCGACTGACTCTATTTGCATAACAGAGCTTGATATAGATAAAAGATAGGCTCATTAATAACGCTCATGCTTGTCATGACAGACAGAGTCGACGTAAGCGTAAATCTCATGACTTATAATTAATATCTCCAACATTCCCCCTTAATTATAAGTAGGTGGGAAACATAAAAACACAAAAATTACATCAAAAGATTAAATTGACTTGAACTGTTAAATTCTGGCGACTGCGCAGACTCCTAGACAACTAGACAGATTCTTAAATGCATCTTTTTCCAAATATTTTGTAAATATATCTGCAATTTTTTCTTTACACCTGCAAAACTCTAAGCAAATTTCTGTATTATTCACCAATTCTCTGATAAAATGATACATTGTGTCAATGTGCTTGGTTTTCTTGTGAAACACATGATTCGTGGACAACGCGATGACGAATATTTTATCACAAAACATTGTAGTTGGTTCATGTTGTTCCTGCATCAAATCCTTTAACACTATTCTCATCCAAACAGCTTGAGAAGCTGCGCTTGTAGGTATGACATACTCAACTTATGTTGAAGAAAGAGTCACAATGGGATGTTTGCTTGATTCCCATGACACTATACCTATTCCAAAAAGAAATGTGTACCCATAGGTAATTTTCCTATCATCTATGTTTCCTCTACAGTCACTGTCAGTATATCCAACAAGCCTAAAATATTCTGAAGTAGAATACATAATGCCAAAACACATATATAAAAATTATTTAACTTTCCTCCCAAGGGGATTCCTTTGGATTTTACATGAATCGAGTTCACTCCATACATAATATCAGGCCTTGTTACTGTCAAATACATAAGCCTGCGTACCAACCTTTAAAACAGAGTGGGATCCACTTTAGATCCTTCATCTTCCTTGCTTAACTTAAATCCTGATTTGGCAGGTGTTGGGGCTACTTTGGAATTTATCATGTTGAATCTTTTCAAGATTTCATGTGCATATTTAGATTGTAAAATAAATATTTCAGCTTTGGACTAGTGAAATTCAATGCCCAGAAAATATCTCATAATCCATAAATCAATCATTTCAAACTCATCCTTCATGACTCACTTAAATTCTTCTCTGCCAAAATCACCTGTAAAAATCAAATCATCTACATATAAACAAACAATTAACATATTACTTTTTTTTATTGGCTTTGATGTACAATGTTGGCTCACAATCACTTCTTTGAAATCCATTCTGTGTGAGGTTGGAATCTATGTGACTATACCAATGTCGAGGAGCTTGCTTTAATCCATACAGTTCCTTCTGTAATATGTATAATTTTCTTTTATTTCCCTTGAATCTCATAGCCTTGTGGTTGTTCCACATATACGTATTCATCTAATTGACCATTCTAAAATGTTGGCTTTACATTCCTTTGATAAACATGACATTTATTATGCGCAACAATAGCCAACACAATTTAATGGATCATCCTTGGCAACTTCTTCAAAATTTAATGGATCATCTATTTGTGAAAATAGAATAAAGACTGTGAATGAATTTGTTGTATCAACTTTGTAGATGTGTTAAGAACCAAATATCAAAACAACATAAAAACCTCAAAATAAGTACTCAACACCTTGACAAAAAGATAAATTCATATAATAAGCCTCTTTGAGGGGAAAACCTCCTTATACATCATATGAATTCACAATTACAAGATGATTCCAAATGAAAAGGTCTCCTTGGTATATATAGGAGACTAGGAGGTACAATTAAAACTAATGGACCCAAGCCGGCATAAATAAAATAACAATACTAATTTAATATGACACAATTAAGGGGTAATGGGCCACAAATTAGGGATTAGCATTCCCCTCCCCTTTAGACAAGTGTTGTCCTCAACACTTGAGTAGTTTTGTATGCTTCTGTATAAAAGACTCATCTTCCCACGTGGAATCTTTAGCAGGTAGTTTCTTTCACTTAATGAGATACTTTAAAATTGATCTATTCCTCAGCTGGAGAATTCTTTTGTCAGTGATAGCTTTAGGCTCCAATATGATTTTTTCTTCCTCGTCAAGTTTTGGAAATATAGTTTGAATTGAGATCTTGTCACCTATAACCTTATTTAAGAATGAAACATGGAAAACATAGTGTATTTGTGAAGATGCAGGCAACTCCAATTTGTAGTCTATAGTACCAATCTTTTGCAGCACCTTATAAGGGCCATAGTACTTCAATGATAAGTTATTATCCTTCTTAGCTTGCTTGAGGGACATTTGTTTTTATGGTTGTAGTCTTAAAAATACCCAATCCCCTACTTTAAAACTTATTTCACTACGATGTTGATCTACTTGTTGTTTCATGTGATTTTGTGCCATGTTCAGGTTGTCCTTTAAGAGTTGGAGAAATTGTTGTTGATGCTCGATGTGATCTTCCACTGCTTGAACCTTAGATTTTTATTTTAGAGAAGAAGTGGTGGATGGTGGGTGATATCCATAAAGCACCATAACTGGTGTCATTTGTGTTGCAGTATGAAAGGAAGTGTTATACCACCATTCTTTCAAGGGTAACCACTTGAATCATTGTGTTTGTTTATTAGAGACAAAGCAACAAAGGTATCCTTCTAGACATTTTTTCATTATCTCAGTTTGTCCATAAGATTAAGGTTGATAAGATGATCTATGAGCCAATTGAGTACCCAAGCAAGAAAATAATTATGTCCAAAAATGTCCAGTGAAGATGGAATCTTTGTCAGTTACAATAATCTTTAGGCTTCCATGTATCTTTTGAATTGTGTCCATGAATGTGATAGAAATTGTACTGGATTTGAAAGGATGAGAGAGTGCACAAAAGTGTGAGTACTTGGTAAGTCTATCAACAATCACCATGATGGCACTCTTTCCTTCAAAAATTGGTAACCTTTTGATGAAATCCATGGAAACCTCCTCCCAACCCTGACTTGAAATGGATAATGGTTGTAAAAGACCTGGGGTCTTAACTATTTCCACCTTATTTTGTTGGAAAACCAAACATTCTACGACAAAGATTTGAACATTAGGTTTAAGGCCATCCCTCTTGACCCTGTGATAGGTTTTCAAAAATCCTGAGTGCCCTCCTACTGGAGAGGTGTGCAATTCCAAAAGTACCTTTTTTTTTAGTTGGGAGTTCTTAGATAAACATAAGCCATATTTGTACCATAGTGAATCGTTTTTCCATGTAAATGCATTAGATGCACTGGAATCTTGTTGCAAACTTTGAATGAGAGTCCACACTTCTTCGTCATTATTCAATTCATCCCTTGCTTCTATTATCCAATTAGGTTGAGGTGGTTTAGAAAAAGGAACATTATTCTCTCGATAGATGTTAGGGGTGGTCCTTCTAGTATCCATAACCAAATTTTTACTTTCAACATTTCTCCCCACCCTGAACACATTCCCCAATGATTTAGGTTCTCAAAGGATAATATCATGTTGAATGTTATCATTTATAGTTCCTATGAAGACATCAATCAGGTGCTCATATGGAATATTTGTTACCTTGATATTCAATCTTTGGAATTTCTCAATGTGATTTGCAATTGAACCCTTTTGCTTGAGATTTATCAATTGGTTGAAGACGGTATTTCTCCTTGTATCCTCATAGTTTGATATCATTTCTTCCATGAAAATTGTCCAAGTGACAAGTGATTTGTGAGAACAAATCCATCGATACCACACAAACTGGTTAGGTTCTAAATATAAGGACGCAATTCACACCTTTTGTGTTTGAGGCACATCATGTAGATCAAAGAACTGCTCCATCTGGAGTATCCATGTGATTGGATACTTTCCATTAAATGTTCTCATATCGATCTTAGGGAAGTGGTTGGTCTTCAACCCAAAGATGGAGTTTCTCTAGTCTTGATTCATATTCCTTGTGTCCTCATCATGAATTTCATGGGATACATTATCACTTTCAGGGGACCTCTCTATTAACAACTTTTTCAACCCTTACATGATCTCCAGTTTTAAGCCATCCATATTAGTATCCATCATTGCTTCCATCTTAGCTTTAGTTTAATCCATCATCCTTTGTAGTTCACCTTTTGTAATTGTCTTCTTTTCTAAAGAATCTATGTCCTTGTGCATATATTCACCTTCATCAAGAGTTCAAGTAGGAATGTCTCAGGGCTTATTTGGTGTAGAAGTTCCCTTTTTTGGTGGCATGTTGGTCAAGTATCACTGCAAGGTAGGAATTCCTAATTGTCTTAGGTAGAGGTTCTCATAGACAAGGGATTGCTAGGTGTTATAACTCTGTAATATACCTGCAGGTCCAACAATAGTACTTGTCCAATTGTTAAATTTCGGCGATTGCACAGACTCCTAGACAGGGATGATTTTAAGGATGGTAATTTATTTTAAAATGTAGAAACCTTGGCGAATCTTACTAATCCTTCATAAGCCAACTATAAATGTTTGGCGATATTTTTGTAAAAATATTCAAATTTCTAAGGATTTTATATAGTTTTTATAAAATTTTGGTGATTTTTAAGGTAAAATAATTTTATCCTATAAAACTTGGGCGAATTATTTTTAAAATAACGAATCTCATTTTTGGAAAAACCATGGAAAATTAGCCCATGAGCGAAATTTAGCCCCTAAAATCATCCATGCTCCTAGACAACTGGACAGATTATGAAATGCATCTCTTTCCAAATATTTTGTAAATATATCTACAATTTTTTCTTTACACCTGCAAAACTCAAAGAAAATTTATGTATTATTCACCAATTCTCTGATAAAATGATATATTTTGACAATGTGCTTGGTTTTCTTGTGAAACACATGATTCTTGGACAACACGATGATGAATTTTTTATCACAAAACATTGTAGTTGGTTCATGTTGTTCCTGCATCAAATCCTTTAACACTATTCTCATCCAAACATCTTGAGAAGTTGTGCTTGTAGTTGTGACATACTCAACTTATGCTGGAGAAAGAGTCACAATGGAATGTTTCCTTGATTCCCATTACACTATACCTATTCCAAAAAGAAATGTGTACCCATAGGTAATTTTCCTATCATCTATGTTGCCTCTACAGTCACTATCAGTATATCCAACAAGTCTAAAATATTCTGAAGTAGAATACATAATGCCAAAACACATATATCAGAATTCTTTAACTTTCCTTCCAAGGGGATTCCTTTGGATTTTACATGAATCAAGTTCACTCCATACATAATATCAGGCCTTGTTACTGTCAAATACATAAGCCTGCCTACCAACCTTTAAAACAGAGTGGGATCCACTTTAGATCCTTCATCTTTCGTGCTTAACTTCAATCATAATTTGGCAGGTGTTGGGGCTACTTTGGAATTTATCATGTTGAATCTTTTCAAGATTTCATGTTCATATTTAGATTGTAAAATAAATATACCAGCTTTGGACTAGTGAACTTCAATGCCTAGAAAATATCTCATAATCCATAAATCAATCATTTCAAACTCATCCTTCATGACTGATTTAAATTCTTCTCTGCCAAAATCACCTGTAAAAATCAAATCATCTGTATATAAGAAAACAATTAAGATATTACCTTTTTTATTGGCTTTGATGTACAATGTTGGCTCACAATAACTTCTTTGAAATCCATTCTGTGTGAGGTAGGAATATATGTGACTATAGCAAGCTCAAGGAGCTTGCTTTAATCCACACAATTCCTTCTTTAATCTGTATAATTTTTCTTTTCTTGTCCTTGAATCTCATAGCCTTGTGGTTGTTCCACATATACTTATTCCTCTAATTGACCATTCTAAAATGTTGACTTTACATACCTTTGATAAACATGCCATTTATTATGCACAACAATAGCCAACACAATTATGATTGTGTCCATCCTTGCAATTGGTGCAAATGTTTCATTGAAATTGATTCCATGTTGTTGTCTAAAGCCCCTTGCAACTAACCTCTCCTTGTGCTTCTCTACATTTCGATATGCATCTTGCTTGGTTTGATAAATCCACTTGACACTTATCACATCCTTTTCCTCAGGTACATCTACCAATTTCCATGTCTGATTGTTCTATATGCATTAAATTTCTTCATCCATGGCTTGTGCCCATACATCATTCTTGGACACTTCTTTAAAATTTTATGGATCATCTATTTGTGAAAATAGAACAAATATTGAGAATGAATTTGTTGTATCAACTTTGTAGATGCCTTAAGAACCAAATATCAAAACAACATAAAAACCTCAGAATAAGTACCCAATGCCTTGACAAAGAGATAAATTCATATAATAAGTCTCTTTGAGGGGAAAACCTCCTTATACACATATGAATTCACAATTACAAGATGATTCCAAATGAAAAGGTTTCCTTGGTATATATAGGAGACTAGGAGGTACAATTAAAACTAATGGACCCAAGCCGACATAAATAAAATAACAATACTAATGTAATATGACCCAATTAAGGTGTAATGGGCCACAAATTCATTTTTGTATTACACTGAATCTAAGTCTGTTGTACAAGTTGCAGCTTAAAACATGGGTTTTGTGTGATGGGTTTCGATTTGGGTTTCTGGTGATTTAAGTAGTATTTTCAACAACAACATTCATTATAGCAAGCAAAGCCCTCATGTCAAAAAACCAGGAAATGCAACATTTGAAAGGGTTGATCCTTGTGGTTATTGCTCTTGTTCTTTTCATTTTTGGGGTCATCTCAGCTTTGACATATTGTACATGTCTTTCCCAGAGTCATTCAAGTCTAGTTCTTCCACCATCCCAACCTCAAGCATTGTGAAAACAATCAGATATTAGTGACTCAGATTGGGTAGTAAATGTTTGAATAAATTCCTATTCAATCATCTTCTCAATAAAAAAATATGAATCTAATCTCTTTATAGAACCAAAGTGTTTTGTAATGGTTTTCTATACAGCTGTAAAAAACTGCAGACCCTATTCGGAAGGGAATGTTGTTCAAGTTTTAACATAATCATCATTAACAAGAAACACAAGGAAGAAAAGCTAGTATAGAGACAGTTCTTTGTCTCACAGACCCTTCATGGACCCTATTGCAAATTGAAAGTAGTTACACTAAAGTTTCCTAGAGCTAAGTTGCATTTTGCTCATGTCTAGGGGCCAATAATGGAATGTTATTTGGCCCTTTTTAAAATTGCCGGAATTTTTTCAAAACTGGCAAGTGTAAGGGTGTGCATAATACTATATAGTATAGCCTGTTATGCTTACAAGCAACTAAAAATGTTTATGGTGGAATCTAGATTTTTAATATTTTTTATTGTCGTCCCTAACCCACCATCCCCTGAAAACTTTTGGGGGTGTTCTCTAGTTGTCCTGTGGATGCATCCATCCTATCCCCACTGTTCCCCTGTCATGAAAACCAGTGCAACATAGAAAAACTATGTTTCAATACAAGAAATTTTTTGGTCAACATGGTTCCACTTGGCAAAGTATTGGTGCAATGCAACACACCACACATCGCTTTGGAATGGCTGCCATTTAAGGTTCCCTATAGGTATGATTCATGACCCTCATTTGTTGTTTGATTTGATCATTCAAGACACTCAAATTCTAACTATTAGAGATATTTGGAGGAAAACCAATATATATTGAAGCAGGTAAAGGATAACCTCAAATTATCCCAAGATAGGATGAAATCCCAGAAGGACCAGCACTGTAATGAGTGAGAATTTGAAGTGGAAGATTGAGTATTCAACAAGATGGCCTAGGGGCTATCTACAAATGGATCCAAGGGGCTATGACGTCATGTACCTGGCTAGGTTGGAGGAGAGGATGAAGGGTAGAGGTTTTGTTTCCCTTAGGAATTTAATGTCACAAAAGATGTTCCGCCTTAGTGTCACAACAAACATTCCACCTGTTGTGCATAATGGTGAAGATATTAGAGATCTCAAATTGTCATTCCACAAGACTAGAGAGGATGGACCAATTAATTGACATTATGCAACTACTAGTGTTGATATCCCTTTGTCGGATTCCTACGAGGATCTTGAATTACCTTTTTACAACTTAGTGGGATTTTATGAAGCTCAACCAAAGGTAGGTTTCATTAAGAAACTTATGAATCGTACCCTCATGAGTGGTTCCATTATGGTTGAAGTAGGTAGCCAAGACCAACATTCTCTAGAAAGG
>SNQJ01S0075558.1:25970-51311 GCA_010110895.2 Picea sitchensis
CTCAAGGAGCTTGCTTTAATCCATACAATTCCTTCTTTAATCTGTATAATTTTTCTTTTCTTGTCCTTGAATCTCATAGCCTTGTGGTTGTTCCACATATACTTATTCCTCTAATTGACCATTCTAAAATGTTGACTTTACATCCCTTTGATAAACATGCCATTTATTATGCACAACAATAACCAACACAATTATGATTGTGTCCATCCTTGCAACTGGTGCAAATGCTTCATTGAAATCGATTCCATGTTGTTGTGTAAAGCCCCTTGCAACTAACCTCTCCTTGTGCTTCTCTACATTTTGATATGCATCTTACTTGGTTTGATAAATCCACTTGGCACTTATCACATTATTTTCCTCAGGTACATCTACCAATTTACATGTTTGATTGTTCTCTATGCATTAAATTTCTTCATCCATGGCTTGTGCCCATACATCATCCTTTGACACTTCTTCAAAATTTAATGGATCATCTATTTGTGAAAATAGAACAAAGACCGAGATAGAATTTGTTGTATCAACTTTGTAGATGTCTTAAGAACCAAATATCAAAACAACATAAAAACCTCAGAATAAGTACTCAACGCCTTGACAAAGAGATAAATTCATATAAGTAAGCCTCTTTGAGGGGAAAACCTCTGTATACATCATATGAATTCACAATTACAAGATGATTCCAAATGAAAAGGTCTCCTTGGTATATATAGGAGATTAGTAGGTACAATTAAAACTAATGGACCCAAGACGACATAAATAAAATAACAATACTAATGTAATATGATCCAATTAAGGGGTAATGGGCCACAAATTAGGGATTAACATGCACCTCCCCTTTAGACAAGTGTTGTCCTCAACACTTGATTAGTTTTGTATGCTTCTTTATAAAAGACTCATCTTCCCACGTGGAATCTTTAGCAGGTAGTTTCTTTCACTTAATGAGATACTTTAAAATTGATCTATTCCTCAGCTGGAGAATTCTTTTGCCAGTGATAGCTTCAGGCTCCAATATGATTTTTTCTTCCTCGTCAATTTCTGGAAATATAGTTTGAACTGAGATCTTGTCACCTATAACCTTCTTTAAGAATGAAACATGGAAAACAGGGTGTATTCGTGAAGATGCAGGCAACTCCAATTTGTATTCTATAGTACCAATCTTTTGCAACACCTTATAAGGGCTATAGTACTTCGATGATAATTTATTATCCTTCTTAGCTTGCTTGAGGGACATATGTTTGTATGGTTGTAGTCTTAAAAATACCCAATCCCCTACTTTAAAACTTATTTCACTATGATGTTGATCTGCTTGTTGTTTCATGTGATTTTGTGCCATGTTCAGGTTGTCCTTTAAGAGTTGGAGAACTTGTTGTTGATGCTCGATGTGATCTTCCACTGTTTGAATCGTAGATTTTTATTTTAGAGAAGAAGTGGTGGATGGTGGGTGATATCCATAAAGTTCCATAAATGGTGTCATTTGTGTTGCAGTATGAAAGGAAGTGTGATACCACCATTCTTTCAAAGGTAACCACTTGAACCATTGTGTTTGTTTATCAGAGACAAAGCAACAAAGGTATCCTTCTAGACATTTTTTCATTATCTCAGTTTGTCCATAAGATTGAGGTTGATAAGATGATCTATGAGCCAATTGATTACCCAAGCAAGAAAATAATTATGTCCAAAAATGTCTAGTGAAGATGGGATCGTCTAGTGAAGATGGGATCTCTGTCAGTTACAATAATCTTTAGGCTTCCATGTATCTTTTGAACTATCTCCATGAATGCGATAGAAACTGTACTGGATTTGAAAGGATGAGAGAGTGCACAAAAGTGTGCGTACTTGGTAAGTCTATGAACAATCAGCATGATGACACTCTTTCCTTCAGAAATTGGTAACCCTGTGATGAAATCCATGGAAAACTCCTCCCAATGCTGACTTGAAATGGATAATGGTTCTAAAAGACCTGGGATCTTAACTGTTTCCACCTTGTTTTGTTGGAAAACCAAACGTTCTACCACAAAGATTTGAACATTAGTTTTAAGGCCATCCCGAAAAAAATCCCTCTTGACCTTGTGATAGGTTTTCAAAAATTCTGAGTGCCCTCCTACTGGAGAGGTGTGCAATTCCCAAAGTACCTTTTTTTTTAGTTGGGAGTTCTTAGATAAACATAAGCCATATTTGTACCATAGTGAATCATTTTTCCATGTAAATGCATCAGATGCACTGGAATCTTGTTGCAAACTTTGAATGAGAGTCCACACTTCTTCGTCATTATTCAATTCATCCCTTGCTTCTATTATCCAATTAATTTGAGGTGGTTTAGAAAAAGGAACATTATTCTATCGATAGATGTTAGGGGTGGTCCTTCTAGCCATAGCCAAATTTTTACTTTCAACATTTATCGCCACCCTGAACACATTCCCCAATGAATGTTATCATTTATAGTTCCTATGAAGACATCAATGAGGTGCTCATGTATGGAATATTTGTTACCTTTATATTCAATATTTGGAATTTCTCAATGTGATTTTCAATTGAACCATTTTGCTTGAGATTTATCAATTGGTTGAAGACAGTATTTCTCCTTGTATCCTCATAGTTTGATATCATTTCTTCGATAAAAATTGTCCAAGTGACAAGTGATTTGTGAGAACAAAGACATCGATACCACACAAACTGATTAGGTTCTAAATCTAAGGACGCAATTCACACCTTTTGTGTTTGAGGCCCATCATGTAGATCAAAGAACTACTCCATCTAGAGTATCCATGTGATTGGATACTTTCCATCAAACGTTCTCATATCGATCTTAGGGAAGTGGTTGGTATTCAATCCAAAGATGGAGTTTCTCTAGTCTTGATTCATATTCCTTGTTTCCTCATCATGAATTTCATGGGATACATTATCACTATCAGGGGGCCTCTCTATTAACAACTTTTTCAACCCTTGCATGATCTCCTATTTGAAGCCATCCATATTAGTATACATCATTGCTTCTATCTTAGCTTCAGTTTAATCCATCATCCTTTGTAGTTCACCTTTTGTAATTTTATTCTTTTGTAAATAATCTATGTCCTTGTGCATTTATTCACCTTCATCAAGAGTCAAAGTAGGAATGCCCGAGGACTTATTTGGTGTAGAAGTTCCCTTTTTTGGTGGCATGTTGGTCAAGTATCATTGCAAGGTAGGAATTCTTAATTGTCTTAGGTAGAGGTTCTCACAGACAAGGGAGTGTTAGGTGTTATAACTCTGTAATATACCTACAGGTCCAACAATAGTACTCGACCCAATATCTCAGGGAACTAACTAAAAAGGCTTAACCATGCCCTTATCCATACTATCTGAATACCCAGGTACTAGAGAGTGATCTCCGCGAGTGTTATTGTCGGTGTACTATAGCAACAAGACAACCAAATGTTTTGCTCAGTTGGTATCAAGATTCTAGGGGGTCTCCCGATATACACCAAGTATGTGGGAGCTCAAATCTATTGTAGTTTTTTCTAATGTAGAACTATTTGAAAGGGTCCTTCTGATATACTCTAGGTATGTGGAAGAACCACATAGTCCCTAGGTTGTCGCGCTAATAATTAAAGACAACTCCTATGTTTGAATATGCATGAATACATATGTACCTAAAAAACCCTAAGATTCTCCCAAATTTATGTGATACTCATTTTATCCCACTTTACTCCAAAATTTGAATCACCCCAATTGGATCTTCTAGTCAAAATATATGCAAATTTTCAAAAACAAAATACACATTTTAAAACCCTGATTTGGAGACTGTTCTGCTGGCTAACATTACTTCTATTATGGCTTTGCAATTTTGGCCCTTATTAATCTAAAAATTATACCTGAGGTATCATGGTGTTTCATATTTCCAACCCCACAAGTTAGACCAAGATTGGATTCTCCAATAGAATATTATGATAATTTTCCCGAGATGTGTTGATTTGTTTCCCTTTCAGGAAAGAGAAATCGTACAGACTTCCACGTGTCATTGTCTTCACTTCATAACTTGAAATTCATACCATTACAACTTTGGTCCATACCATAACCAATGGAATAGGTCTCACTAAATTTTTAGGTCTTTAGCTTCAAATATAACAATTTGCCTGAGAACACCTATTTTAGATTGAAATATGGACCAACCAAAAACCCTAATTTCCTCACGGAATAAATTTCAGAGTAAAATGAATCAAGGTCTGAATTTTTCAAAACATATACTTCACTATTCCTCCTTACTATAACAATTTTAGAACCTAAAACCAAGATGAAACAAATTGGGAGGGGAAATTCCAGGAAGACTTGTTTCAGACCAGTTTCAGGACTAGTTAAAAACCCTAACTTGAACAAAATGTACCTACAAAACTATAGTGAACCAAGATCTTAAATTTGGACCTAATTTATCTCTATATTTCACCTCCATAACATATAAATTCATATTCTAAAACCTTCTCGAAACAAAGTTGTAGCGAAAATTCCAAGAAGACTTGTTTTGAGGAATTAAGTCCCGAGGATTTTCTAGCTCCGATACCAAATGTTAAGAACCAAATATCAAAATAGCATAAAAACCTCAGAATAAGTACTCAAGGCCTTCAAAAAGAGATAAATTTAAATTATAATCCTCTTCGTAGGGGAAACCTCCTTATACATCATATGAATTCACAATTACAAGATGATTCCAAATGAAAAAGTCTCCTTGGAATATATAGGAGACTAGGAGGTACAATTACAACTAATGGACCCAAGCTGACATAAATAAAATAACAATAATAATGTAATATGCCCCAATTAAGGGACAATGTGCCACGAATTAGGGCTTCACAAGATGTCACACATACTTCTTGTATTCCTTCATAACAGACTTGCTAATGTTGGATCTGGAGATATAGAACTACTTAGACTGCTTACTCTAATTTGTTGCGCTCTAGATGTGGACTTGCACCTGCAAATCTCACTGGAGTAGTTTGCGCTAAAATTTGTGTCGTAGTTCCAGGAGTGGAAGGAAAGGATGATTTTGAGGATGGAAATTTATTTTAAAATGTACAAACCTTGGAAAATCTTACTAATCCTTCATGTTCCAACTATATAATGTTTGGCGACATTTTTGTAAAAATATTCAAATTTCTAAGGATTTTATGTTTGTATAAACTTTTGGTGATTTTTAAGGTAAAATAATTTTATCCTTTAGAATCTGAGAGAATCATTTTTAGAATAACGAATCTGTTTTTTCTAAAAACCGTGGAAAGTTAGCCCATGAGCAAAATTTGGCTGCTAAAAGCATCCATGGTGGAAGGAAATGCACTTTAAATTACGATTGGTTTTTGAACCACTTCATCCTCCATGTCATCATGTCTCATAGAATCAAGAATTTTAATTGTTCTTTCTATGCTTCCATCCCATGCTTCATTCTCCACAAATTGAACATCGTGGCTGATTATGACTTTCCTTGCAATAGGATCATATAGTTTGTTTTCTTTTGTATCTTCATATTACCCAACAAATATAGATTTTTGTCCTTTGTTGTTGAATTTCTTTCTCAGCTCATATGGAACATGTGCATATGAAAAACAACGATTTTTTTTTAAGTGCACAACATTATGCTTCATACCTGTCCAGGATTCTTGAGGAACTCTGTTTTTCACACTCTTTGTTAGACACTTGTTTATGATGCACAACACAATTACTACTCCATAATCCCAATACTCGTTTGAAAAATGTTTGGTTGCTAACATACTGTGCACCATTTCCATGATGGTTCGATTATTCCTCTCTGTGACACCATTCTACTGTGGTGTATACCGCGAAGTAAATTGCTTGTGAATTCCATGAACTTTACAAAAGTTCATAAATTCTCTTGAAACATATTCACCACCTCTGTCAATTCTTAGAACCTTGATGTAATAACCACTTTGTTTCTCCACAAGTGATTTGACCCACTGAAAACAACCAAATGCATCAGATTTATGTTTTAGAAAATAAATCCATGTTTTTGTTGAGAAATCATCAATAAATGTAAGAAAATAGGTGTTTCCTCCTATATATGGTGTTTTCATTGGTCGATAGATGTCTGAATGTACTATTTCCAGTGGATATTTTTATCTATATGACTTTCCAGCTGGAAATTACTCTCTATGTTGCTTTCCAAAGATGCATCCTTCACATATTATTTTTGGTTTTTCAATCAGTGGAAAACCTTTCCCCATATCCTTTGTGTGTCATAGATTCAAACCTCCAAAATTCAAATGTCTAAATCTGAAATTCCATCGCCAAGAATCATCCTGCACTTCAGATTGAAATGTTCTTGCAACTCTTCCCCATTGTATTCTTCTTTCTTGAAATTGTGCACACTACCTTTTTCTTTCTTGTAACAGTGCACACTTACTCCTTCACTTTCTACTTTAAATGCAGTGTCAGATTTCCCATCGTTTGCTTCATAGACATCTTGCATTGATTTTCTCTTCATCCTTGGCTTCAATGTCAATGGAAACATTCTATTGATTGTCATATGAATTCTTGTAATAAGTTGATTGCTTGGATATCTGTCCAAAATCACAAAATTGTTATTTTCCATGTATATTCTATACCATTTTTGTAACAGTTTTCATGTGCTCATCAAATTATGTTTTAGGCTAGCAAAATAATATACATCAACCATAACTTTTTCCTCCCTCTGTTTAGTCTAAATACCAAATGTCACATGGACTTTCTTGAGCAACATTGCAATCAACTGGGGAATTTATAGGCATTTATTCAGCGTGTGCCATAAACATAGCACTGGAGGGAGTATTTGCATTGCTTGATTGATCTTGACCTTGTTTGTTCTGATTATACTGTCTTTTCCTTCATTCATAAGCATAATGTCCATACTTTTTATAGTAATGGGACTGAATATTTTATTTATCAAATCTCTGACCACTTGGATGACTACTATTTTGATTTTAACGTCTACCACTAGTATTTGCAGGAATGATATTGCATCCTCCTCTAGCATAGGTCCTTGTAAGTTTGAAACCTATGAAGTAAAACAATGCATATAGATTCTTAAGAAAAACAAAAATTAATCAATGGCTCATTCACATAGTACACAGAGATTTATACCGGAAACCTTCAATCAGGGGAAACCTTTCTTATTTCATTATATATAGAATTTCACCATTCACCATACAATATATATACAATTTTTTTAGGTATTTCGTAGATACGAAAACCCTAATCCCTTAATCCTGGATTAATTTAGAAAACCAACCAACCAACGGAAAAACAGACACGTCTTTTTCCACAGGCTCAGCAATGGCAAAATGGCTCAGGGTCACGGCTTCGGGATAGAGATCTCACGCACAGGCTCGATCTCGGGCAGTGGATGCACACAGATTCTCCAGACACAACACAGGCTTTTTCGATTCAAATAGAGGTGAAACCGGCTCTTTCAGAATCGATCACAGGCTTTTGGTTCAGTACGGAGGTATACACGGGTTGTTTTTTTTTTAGTTCAGAAGGTGTACGAGGTTTTTCTGTCGAGCTCGGGTCAGTCGTACTGCTCAGAGCCTGTACAGCCTCAGGCAGTCCACTCGAATGAGAGAATGAACCCCCCTCACGGTCCACCAAAACTGTTTTATTCGCATGCACCAGGGTCGACACTTGTCGCCCTGGAGACTACATGCGTTCCACCAGCACGCATCACCTTCCCTTGGTCAGGAACTTAGGACAAAAAAATATAAATGGCACATGTTCTTTTGGAATAATAATAAAATATTATTCCTAGGCTTAAGCCCCCCCCTAGGCTAAACACTTAGCCCCTTTTTTCCCACCTTTCAGCCCCTTTTCCCACCTTTCGGCCCCTAATCCCTTGCCTTCTGCGATAGATTTGCTTCACTCATTCATGCATTGAAGATTGAGTGCACTGGCGGTGTTTACAATTTTATTGAATTTTTTTGCATATATACAAGTACCGCGGGCCGCCGTTCTCCAACCGCGCGGGTTTCTCTGGCCTAACAATCACATAAGCCAGAAACGCTGAAACTTTCAATACCAACTATAACGCATATTTACAGATTGTTTCATACATCCATATTTTGGCCTCGGCCTTGGGGTTCACAAATCCCCTCCTTTTTTCATTGTCCTCAGTGCAACTTATACTGTCTTTGCAAACCTTTCAAAATTTTCAAAGATCGCGAGATTACTCTGCCCGCACTAACTTCTTCATGCTCCCATGTCGTCTCCTCAGGACCGTACCAGGTCCTTGAACCTTCTGTATAATGTGATTACGGAGCTATTGCTTTTCTGTCCAATATGGGCGCAGGATGCACTTCTGGACACCTTGCGGTTCCACAGATACATTCATCGATAACATGATTAGCATCAAGTACATGTTCTTAAGCGATTGAAACATGAAACACGTATATGCAGTCATAGATCTCTGGTGGGTACAAGCATGTATGCAACTAGCCCAATCCTTTCGGGGATCTCAAATGGCCCACAAATCTTGCTTCCAACTTGGCGCAACTTCCCAACCAGGGGACTTCTATTGGCTTTCACCTTCCGGAAAACATGGTCACCCACTTTGATTTCTCTATGGGTTACGATGCGTCGATTGTAGCACTACGCCTATCACGGGGCAGCTTTTAGAGTCTGTTTAATTTTTATCATTTGATCTTCCATCTCTTTGGCAGCTCAGGCCCAACTACTGCTTGCTCTGTCGGGTTAGACCATCCCGGCTCACTAGGTGTTAGCTTTCTTCCATAAAGAGATTAGCTTCGAATGGGATCATTTTCAGTGATGCTTGATGCCCATTATTGTGGGCGAATTCTACCAAATGCGGGTGGTCTTCCCACCTTGATGGTTTGTCCATCACATACATTCGATATGTCTTCTATTACCACTGTTCACCCTCTGCAATGCGACCATCGGACTTCGGGATGATCTGTTATTACTAGAAGTTGAATTAAGTTACGAATCCCTTAGTGATCATTTCAGAAATTTGAGGTGAATTTTGGGTCCCTATCGGACACCTGGTAATGTAGAATTCCGTGCAAATTAATTGCAACTTATTTTAAAGATATCGGCAACATCAATTTGCCACAGTAATTGGTTTTTAGTGGAAGAATAAAATGGAAATCTTTAGTAAGCTTGTCCACAAACACCATAATAGAATCATGTAGATTGCATGTTCTAGGTAGTCGGTAAAATCCGTATTTACCACGTTCCATTTCCCTTTCGGGGAATGGTAAAGAACAACAACCTTCTTTGGGTGTCTATGTTAACATTATAACCTTCGGCTCCTTCTATGTGATGTATTCAACAATTTATTTCTTCATACATGGAAAATAATATTGGCTCTTGACAACAACAATAGTTTTCTAATAACCTAGGTGTCCAACATAAGGCACGTTATGCATCTCCTTTAAAATTTGACTTCAATTCTCGGACATTGAGTACATACACTCTATTTATACAAAAGTAAACCAATAGTTCCCAAGGTGTAACTTTCCACCTTGGTCTGTGGTCTCGTGCTTTCTTTGTAGCTTTGCTACCAGACTTACATTACTACAAATCAGTATTTCGCGGCTTCAAAATTTTGTCTTTTCCATCTCGATCGTACATGCTAATGGATATAGCGTAGTGCCGTGCGCCTTACCTGGCAGGTGTATCAACCACCTTATTTTCTTTCCTTTGATGTCAGCGATCTCCAAAGTCATATTAAGCCACGAAACTCCGATACATCGGGACACTTGCATTTAAAGTCGGTGATCAAATAAATACTTCGGACCATTGTGGTGCGATTTCTTAGTCAGTCGCCTTCCAGCGAGGGTAATGTCTACATTTCCTCAAGCGTGGACGATTTTTGCTAGATCTAAATCATGAGTGGAATAATTATTCCTTTGGGGCTCTTTCTAAATCTTTTGGGACTCATAACAAATTACGAATCCCTCTTGGCTGAGAAATCATCCCAACCCCTCCTTACATGCATATTTGCACACAAAGAAATCAGCTTCTAGATCGATGATCTTCAACACGGGCACATGGTTCAGTAGATGTTTCAGTGTTTGAAAACTTTCTTCACATTCAAAAAGTCCATTCAAATTTCACTACCATCTTTTGCAAAGAAGTGATTAGAATTACAATCCTTGAGAACCATTTTATGAATATTCAGTAATAAAAAGAAAGACCCATGAATGATTTGAAATATATCACATTTCTTGGCATTGACCAATCTCGGATGGCCTCAACCTTCTAAGGATCCACAACGATCCCTTCCTTTGATCTAATGTGCCCCAAGTAATGAATCTACCTTTGGTAAAATGAGCACTTACTCGGTTTTCGCGTGTCTGGCCAGTGTTCTCTCAACACCTGCGGCACCATTCAGTGTTGTTCATGTTCTTCCTCTATCTTGGAATACACCAAGATATAGTCCATGAAGACTATGAAAACTTGTCCAAATAATCTCGAATTGCGCTCCATTCATTAAGCATGAAAACAGCGGGTGCATTTATTAGGTCCAAAATGACACCTTTATTGAATTCATAATGACCGTACCTTGTTCTAAAAGGCGGTCTTGCTAATCATCATTTATTCTCGCTTGGTGATATCCGGATCGAGATCACATTTTTGAGAATGTTTTTCGCATCCTTCAAGCCCATTAAAAGATCATCAATCCTTGGCGGAGGATACTTGTTATTTAC
This sequence comes from Picea sitchensis, assembly GCA_010110895.2. NCBI lineage: Eukaryota > Viridiplantae > Streptophyta > Pinopsida > Pinales > Pinaceae > Picea > Picea sitchensis. Next base: position 36,650 of record SNQJ01S0075558.1, read on the forward strand.
AGTAACCTTATTCAACTATAGAAAATTCAATGCACAGCCTCAACATCCATCTTTCTTCTTCGGTGGTCAGGATCCCCAAAGGTGACACTTATTTGAGGAAGTATATCCTTTCTTTAGTATCTCTTGAGCTGCAATTGCAACTCTTTGACTCTGGTGTATCATTCTATATGGAGCCTTCGAAACTGGAGTTGTTTCGGGCATCAAATTTATAGAAAATATGATGTCCCTCTTCGGAGGTAGTCGAGGGACCTCCTGAAATGCAATCCTTGAACTCTTTGGAATTACCTGCATTGATCTTTAAAATTCAAGACTACACCGGGGATGCTTCTTCCACGAAATTTTGCATATAGTGGCGACCTTTCGATGTAACATTTTCTTGAAGGTGAGATTTCCCCTAACGTGCGTACCGGTTGTAGTGATACGGTTCTCTTGGATTGACGGGTAAACCTCTTGATGCGAATCCAAAGGGCGATGTTTGGTCAACAGGTCCATCCCAATTAAGCAATCATTATGACTTAAAGGCAAAATGTTTAATTCATCCTTAGTGCTCATTCCTTTCATGTCCACTAAAAGGACTTAACCAATTCAGTAACCTTCCTCTTGGTCCATGTGGCCAACTTCACCCAACCAAGGGCTTTTTTTTTTTTTCATGTTTTGCTTCTTGTTAAATGCAAACTTTCCACCCTCTAGGATCTATATATAACTATGGTAGCCCTGAATCGAATTAAAATAACAAGTGAATTAGGTTGTTGATCGTACCTTCCACTTCAATCGTACATGATTGATTGAAATTATGCTTGTTGTTGTCGGGGCTGCCTTGAGATCCTCAACATTATCTTTTGCCATATCCTCCATACATTTTAGCTCTTTGAAACGGTATAGACGGATTTTCTTTTTCTTTTCTGTGGGGGTAGTCTCCATACCTATAATTCCCTTTACATCCCCAACACTCCATGGGTGGAGACCTTGGCATCTGCTCACTCCTTCAACTTTCCTGGGGGTCCTCCTAAAGATGAATGTCCCCAAGGGATGTTCTTGAAAAAGGGAGGCCTTTCCCCTTCTTCCTCTGTTCTTTCTTAAGCCTCTTATGGTCATCCCAAGCCCTCCGAAAAGTAGGCCTTTCTCTGTTGTTAGAGTATAATCCTTTAAGCCCTTCTTATTGTTTCTTCCATAGTCTTAGGATCTGTCATATTGAATCTTGTCACCAATGGAGGTGGCGGATCCCTTTCGAGGATACCTCACGAATTTTAAACGACCTTGTCTTTTATGAATGGAACATGCTTCGGTAGTTCGAGAAAACTTAGATTCATACTCATCAATGGTCATCTTTGCCCAACTTGAGTTCGAAGAACTCCTTCATCTTTCTATCATATTATCTTTTGGTGAGGTATTTCTTCTCAAAATACCTCTTAAACTCCTTCCGCGTGACCTCTTTCTCTCGATGTGTTACTTTTTTGCCTCAAGCGATCCACCACATGGATGCTTTTCCTTTCGTTTGGTACATTGCAATTCTTCCCCATGCATGGAAGTAGAGGGAATAATTTTGGAAGTATTTCTTTATACCCGACAACCATATTTTGGCATCTTCTTCTGCTTTGCTATGTTCACCATCAAACATAGGTGGTTTAATCTTGTTGATTTCCCCTTCAATTCATCCCTTCAGTTACCGGTGCTACGGTAGGAGGCGAGAGCTCGAACTTACGCATGTTCCCCTACTTGGAATGTCTTTGGGAGCGACTAAGATGTAGGCTACCACTCCTCGACCTCCTTTTTCCTCTCGGGGGAGTCACGCTTCTTGATCTCCTTCTTCTCGAGGGGTTATGTGACTCTCTGTCTTACTTGAGTCTCTTCCACCTTTGCAGTTTCCTCTCTATTCTTTCCGAACTTCAAAATTTTAAGTTTAATACACCATATCGATCCCTAACTTTCATGAACTTTTGGCTATCGGCTGCAGGTGAGCACAGGCATCTCTTTGTAATCCTTCAATGATTTCATTATGTGTACATTCCTTATCCCTTTTCTTTTCCGTTGCCCATTGGAGTTTGATCCTTCCCACTTCCACATTGACATCCTTTCCTTCCCGTTCGTCTCATGTTTCAAAGGCAATCATCACCTTTCCCCACTCCATACTTTCGGCGTTGGTTCAGCAGGTCACGACCCTCGCGTTGAACTCTGCACTCACATTGTGAAATTCAATTTGAAGTTTTTCGGGCCATTAAAACTTCATGAACAATCCACAACATTTATGCAGCCAATGCAGACAAGAACAAAAAGACTTGTTCGATTCAAAATTATAAGTTTTTTGAGCTCTCATTCGACTCTGTAATTTTTGGGTCTTCAAAACTTTCGTTTTCGGCATTCCGGGACTTCGGACGCCGGTTCGGTGCGAAACCCGGGTTCGGCACCAGGGAGTTCATTTTTCATTGACTCCCAACCTTTTATCATTTCAATTCCCGAATTACGAAAAATCGGTTTCCTTATTCTCGGGGCCCACAACATAGTTGTCATCCTAAAATCCGCTACGATTCTTACGTGGCGGAGATTTTTTGGGACTTCGGGACCGGTTTTGGTCCATGAAGGGCTTTCGGACTTCTTTCTCCAACTCTCGACTTCTGAAATTCTGATTTATTTTACCCTCTGGGCCCACATAGCGCAGTGGTCACCCACAACCACAGTAGCACGTGGCACATTCATGAGGTTCCACGTCGCTTTTAACGATGTCATCGGGTCCCATCTCTCTCGCTTCTCTTCTCGTCCTAATGGCGCGTGGTACATCTCCATGTGTCCCCATCCACTTCTATTCCTAGTAAAACCCAATGGTCAGATCTTTCGGATCTACGAGCAAATCCTTTTCGGCGTTTCAAGGTTCCGGGCATCGGAGGAGTTTGTGCATCCCACATCTTGAACTTCCATTTGCCGAAAATCAAAATCCTTGTCTATTTAACTTCGCCGATCCAGCGGTCAAGTTCTTCTCTACGTCTGGTGTAGGTTGTTTAGGATTCCGGGGTTTTGGGTTTGGTGTTCCTCTCCTCGCTTCCCATCCCCAAAGCGTCGATTTATTCGAACAGTGCCGGTCCAAGTCTCTAGATCGAAGGTTATGATCAATCATGAATTCCGCGTTTAAGTGAGTCTCCACCGAACTCTGCTGACCCATTTCAAGTTCGCGAGTCAACAAAAGGTGATGCGGCTCCCAGGTCTTTTCGATGGGCCGGTCGACTAATTGAGGGATTTCCGGTATCAGCGATTTCCACCTCTGATTTCAATTCCAAAGTTTAAACCCGTGCACACTTTCAGTTCCCTGCGGTCCGCGAGGGTTCACCTTCCTCCGGCAGATCCTAAAGCTCCGGCTTACGGTGTGGAGTCCTCTCTCCTGTGGACTTATGCCACACTGGGAGAGAGGACTCCACACTGGCGGCGGTTTCATAGTGTCGTTATATCTTCTGAGCTTAAAAACTCGTCAAAGTAACTCCTTGACACTTTGGAACAAACCAAGATCCGAAATTGGCCTTCCAGACCAATTTCCCTCGCACTCTCGGTCCAAAGACTTCTCCATTGGCCCATCTAGGCTCGGTGTCAAAACCTTGGCTCTGATACCAAAGTAGCCAGCATACCTTTTCAACTACCATGGCTTAATTGCTAATAAAATAAGACTATAACAACACTCTATACATGATTCATACAAGTATTATATGATCCAAATTCTTTTAAACAAATAAACACATTCTACCGCAGTGTTCGCCTATGAATTCTTGCCATAATTAACAATCAATGGCGTTTAATATTAATTCATACCGGTAATCCTTGATAACATAAGCGATGGGGAGTCATGCAAAACATGATTAAAACATAATCGGATACTTATAAACTTTTTAACAAGGTAGAATCCACCAACCAAATCCTCTGCAGACCTTCCACGAACCTCGAAGCCTTAGACCACCGCGCTCATCGTCGGCGTTAGGTCGCCTACGAAACTAGGACTAAGCTCCACCCGAGACAAGGAATCCTAGGTTAGAATGAGGTTACAGGGAAACAACACAAACACAAGGAAGGGATTCTCTCCCGAGGAACCACCCACACTCGCCCTGAGACCCTCATTCCCCGTACTGTTCCACGCGAGGAATTTATACACCTTCTCTATCACCTGGACAGTCCTTTGGGTGCTAACCTCCCTTGCCTTGGAGTTCTGACAGCGAACCCGGACGAGGAAGTCTCGGGATTTGTGGCTACAGGGGTTCCTTCGAGGAGTTCTCTCCTTCCTGCGCACTCTCATACCGGAGAATCGGCTCCGCGAGGTCAAATAAACCTCCAGCAGGTCCTCGACCTTTGCGTTAGCCCACACCTAACTCAATGGAAAACCAAACATGAAAACTTTTCCATAGGCTCAACAATGGAAAAATGGCTGAGGGTCACGCGACGGGCGTCTCGCACTCATAGGCTTAATCTCGAGGCGGTGGATGCCACGGATTCTCCGGTTACGCAACTTGTGGGATTTTTTGATTCCAAGCGAGGTGAAACCCGGCTCTTCGGAAATCGATCCACGGGCTTACAGTTCGATGCGAGGGTATGCGGGTTTTTTTGATTCGGAAGGTGTCTGAGGGTTTTCTGCGGTCGGGTCAATTAAATGCTGCGCCCGAGGCGCACACCCTCCAGGCGATCCTTTCGAATGGGGAAGATAAGCCCCCCTCATGGTCCACCAAAATTTGTTTTATTAAGCGTACCCGGGGTGGAGCCTTGTCTCACGGAGGCGCATGTGTTCCCACCGACGCCATCACCTTCCCTTTTTTCGGGGAACTTAGGATAAAAATATATTAGCGCGTATTCTTTTGGAATAATAATAAAATATTATTCTGGGCTTAAGCCCCTAGGCTAAACACTTAGCCCTTTTCCCACCTTCAATTTCAATCCCTTTCCTTCTGCAGTAGGCTTCCGGTCCCCTTCACTCATTCATTGTGGTTGTTCTGCACCTGCCGGTGTTTACAATTTTATTAAATGTTTTCGTATATACAGAACGCAAAATCGGGGCCTCGGCCTTCAACCCATAGGCTCTCGGCTAACAATCACATAAGCCCGTAAACTATACAAACTTAGCTCACCAACCTATAACACATTTACAATTCATTTCATGCATCAGATTACAAGCAGCAGGGGACATTACAATATGCTTTGTCTTGAATGATAATATGGGTTCTTTGCGAGGAAGATTTCACTCGGCTATCACAATCTAATCTCCTTTGCTTGTTGTACCAACCCAATACCTAAAGCACAATCTATGTAACCATAGCGCTTCCTTGCTTGCATGAGTGAGCTACCATGTATTCAACTTTTATAATTGAGAGTGCCACTCTGACTGTCTTTAGCTCGTGGCGTTGCTCCTCAAAATGGGTTAAACACATACCCACTTGTAGATGTTCTGCAATCCAGATCTCCAACCCGATGCATGTAACAAAGCCATGTATGTCCACCACTCTGTCCAATCCACGGTCTTCCTTGGTAGCACAATCCGCGAATTGGTGAGTGCCGCAAATACCTACAAAACCTATTTATTGTTGTTCAATGCTTCTTCCACCCGGTTTTGACATATACGCTCAAAACTCCCACTTTATGGCTCAATGCAATGTTAGGTCTAGTGGGACCATTACGTACATCAAACTGTCAGCTGCATTGGCATATGGAACATGGGACTGTGTCCTCTTCTTCTTCAGGTGTCTTGGGACGATGCTATGGAATAAATTTACACCCTATAGGAATAGGAACCTTGATCGGGTTACACTCCTTCATATTAAACCTCTACGTGATGTCATCTCAACATATTTTCTCGGTTAAACTTGAGTTTCCTCTTAGCATGATCTCTTTTAATTTCCATTTCGAATGAAGTTAGCGACACCAAGATCCTTCATGTCAAATTTGGAGGATAGTTGTGATTTCACCTCCTTGATAACATCCATGTTATTTCCTACCAACAACATGTCATCAACATACAACACTACATAAATGAAGTGATTACCAGCACCTTGGAATATGCACAATGATCAACTCTGCTTCTCTAAAATCCCAATCCAAGGATGTATGTATCAAAATTTTTGGTACCATCCTAGGTGATTTCTTCAGACCATAAAATGACTTCTTTAGCTTACATTCCATTTTTTTATTTCCCTTCACTACAAAGCCTTACAGATTGCTTCATTGTAGATTTCTTCTTCTAGATCCCATGTCGAGATTTTTTTCTTCATCCATCTATTCCCACTTCAAAATCAAAGAAACAAAAAAAATAAATAATAAAGAAATCTAATAGAAATTAACTTAGCAATGGGAGAAAAAAATCTCACCAAAATCAATTCCATCTACACAGGAATAACCTTTTGCTACTAGTCGAGGTTTGTTTCTCCACTTTTCTTCTACATTAAAATTCTTCTTAAACAACCATTTGCTACCAATAGATTTTCTTCAAGCTAGCAACTCAACTATCCATATCATTCTTATCGGGGGCATCCATTTCTTCAACCATGGCCTTCTTCCATAGTTTACTTATCCTCGAGATTCATTGCTTCACGGCAGGTTATAGGATCACCATGGCCTTCTCCATAGTTTACTATCCTCTGAATTCATTGCTTCCCTGACAGTTCTGGGATCATCATCAGTAATAGATAAAGAAAAATTGGAATGAAAATTAGGTGGACTATACCTTTTTGGTTTCCTTCTTTCTCTCACTGTTCTCCTCAATACTGGGGTATAGGTTCTTCTTCTTCTTCTTCTTCTTCATCTTCTTCAGATGATTCAGATTTTGCATCATCCAACTCTAGCTCTATTTTCTCAGGTTCTTCTGGCCTTGGTAGGAATTCCTGTTTGGAAACATCTTTTACCTCTCTGAAAACAACATCTCGACTGTAAACAATCTTCTTGGTTTCTGGGTTCCAAAGCTTATAACCTTTCACACCATCTTTGTAACCAATAAAGATACATTTTTCATCCTTTTTATCCAGCTTACTTCTATTTTCCTTTGGAACATGTACATAAGTATCACAACCAAACACTCTAAGATGTTGAAGAGAGGGTTTCTTTCCATTCCATACCTCATGTAGAGTTTTATCATTCAACGTTGATGAGGGTGATCGATTGACCAGGTAACATGTTGTACCCACTGCCTCTGCCCATAATTCTTGTCCTAACTCAACACCGTTCAGCATGCTCCTTTCTTTTTCCATCAGTGTCATGTTTATCGTTTGTGCAACTCCATTCTGCCGAGGAGTGTATGGAGTAGTCTTCCGCCTTTCTATACCACACTTCTTATAGAATTCTTTGAATTTATTTCCACAGAATTTTCCACCATTTTTTGTTCTCAATACCTTTATTTTCTTGTCTGTCTGATTTTCTACTAGAGACTTACTCTTTAAATTTATCAAATACCTGAGATTTCTTTATAAGAAAATAAATCCATGTGTTCCTCAAGAAATCATCTATGAATGAAACATAATACATAGACTTACCTAGTGATGGAACATGCACGGGTCCAAACACATCACTGTGTATCAACTCTAAGATCCCCTTTGCTCTTGTAGCACTAGATGAGAATTTTACTCGATTATGTTTACCATATATGCAATGTTCATAGAAATCAAAATCCAGAGTGCAATTAGCCATACCTTCAACCATACCTTTACCGTGTAGTGCTCGAAGGCCCTTTTCTCCAATATGCCCCAGTCTTTGATGCCACAACATGGTCTTATTTTCTGGGATAGTATTGATCTTGTCTCCTTCATTTCTCTACTTAGGGACAATAGAACTGTTACACCCATTAGTATAAGTGCTTTCCAACAAATTGTATAGAGTTCGATACCGAACTCCCCTCATCAACACCATTTCTCCTCATACCATCTTGCAAGTGTTCTTTCGAAATATAATATTCACTCCTGGATCATCCAACTTGCTTACAGATATTAGGCTCCTGGCTAGTTTTGGAATGTGAAGAACCCTAGGTAGTGTTCTAATCCTTCCATCTTTTAGAATCAACTTAACCCTTCCACGTCCCATGAATTTTGTTGTCGATTCATCTCCTAGGAATACATCACCACCATCATATTTTTCATATTCAGAGAATCATTCCCTGTGAGGAGTCATGTGGTATGTGACACCTGAGTCGATCAACCATGCATCATGGTCTACATGTGTACTTGTAGATCCTAGGTAAACATCACCTCCTTCTTCAGTGGAGGTTTTCGCCTTTGTGGAAGAGGTATTATCAGATCCCTTTGGTTTTTCAACCTTCTTAGACTTGCAATCTTTCTTATAATGCCCTATTTTACCACATTTCCAGCATTTCCTCAAAGATTTTCCTGGAGACTTAGATCTACTTGTAGATTTAGATATTCCCCCCAAAGACTTACCAAGATTCTTGTCTTGGGTACGACCTCTTACAAATAAAACATATGTGCTATGACCATCCATTTTTTTCCGCCTCATCTCCTCTGATAACAAGGATGCAACTACATCCTCATACTTTAATGTAGATTGAGTGGTACTACCTATTGCTACAACCAGATTATCCCAAGAGTCTGGCAAAGAACATAACAAAGTAATACACTTATTTTCTTTTGCAATCGTAATATTAACAGAGACAAGTTGACTTACCAGAGTATTAAAGGCATTTAGATGTTCTATCACAGAATCTCCATCTTCCATCCTAAGATGATACAGCTTCTTTAGAAGAAACAACTTATTTACCAGGGACTTTGATTGATACAAATTCCCCAACTTATCCTATAGTTCCTTGGCTATAGATTCTCCTGAGACATTTAACAACACCGAATCTACCAGATAGATTCAAATAGTACTCCTTGCTCTTTCTTCCAACTTCTCCCAATATTCCTTCGACATACTAGTAGGTGGTGTACTGGTAGTTTGTGTACTAGTAGGTTGTGTACCAGTAGTCTATGTGCTAGCAGATGATGTACCAGGATCTACAACGATCCATTGTTCTTTGTTTACAAGAAGGTCCTCCATCTTCAGCTTTCATGGCTCAAAGTTTTTACAGATGAACTTATCTATCTCGATTCTAGAAGAGTTTTCCATTCTTCTTTTAACACTCAAATCACCACTGCAAAATCTCCCACTAAACCCAAGTTTATCACAGACCCAAGATAAACTTGATCTATCAAGACCGAGCCAAACCCTCAACAACAAAGGCGTCCCTTTGAAGTAAAAAAAAAAGCTCTAATACCACATGTAAGTTTTAAACCTATGAAGTATAGCAATGCATATAGATTCTTAAGAAAAACAAAAATTAATCAATGGCTCATTCACATAGTACACAGAGATTTTTACCGGAAATCGTCAACCGGGGAAAACCTTTCTTATTTCATTATATATCGAACTTCACCATTCACCATACAATATATATACAATGTTTTTAGGTATTTCGTAGATACCAAAACCCTAATCTCTTAATCTGGGATTAATTTAGAAAACTGTTAAAAATAGCAAAATCTGCTAAAAATAGCAAAATCCGCCCAAAAAAAATTTTTTGGGCACTGCCCTGAACTCCATCGGCCTCGGGCTTCTGCTCAGTGCCGAACGCTATGCATAACCAGTGGGGTCCCTACCTGGCCCCCCCAGGACCCCCCTAGGAGGCACTCGGCGCACACGACACAAAGAGCACTACTACGAGGGATCTTCAGATGCAGTTGTCGAATCTGACACGCCCACACACACACATGAAAATAATATAACACATACCCAACAATCCTTCCTCTGCCTGTAGAGTTAGATCTCCCCCTTCCTCTTCCACAACTTATAGATGAATGGACGGAAAATGCATTTTCTAATGACATATTTGATCTATTCAATATGTGTTCATGATTAATGAGGGAGTCTTGCAACTCATCTAGGATAAAATGACTCATGTATTTATTCTCTTCTAAAGTCACAACAAGAGGATCAAATTTAGGAGGAAGACTCTTAAGTACCTTCTCAACAACCTTCCTATCCTATGTGGTTTCTGCATGAGACTTAATTTTATTTATCAGGCCAATGACATGGGTTTAAAAAGATTCTAATGAATACGTGTCTTTCATTGACAGAGTTTCAAAATATCTTCTAAGAATTTGTAATTTTGAAGTCTTGACTTTGTCCATACCTTGATAAGAAGTTTGTAATACGTCCCATGCTTCCTTGGCTTGCTTTGTTGATGCTACTCTTGGGAGTATGCTCTCATGCATGGCTTGATGTATGTAAAACAATGCCTTTCCATCCTTCTTCCTTTGATCTTTCAAGAAATCCTTCTCAGCTTATGTGAGGGCATTGTATGGTGTCTGTTTTGCTGGTTCCAAATAGCCATTTTCAGCTATCTCCCACACATCTTGACCCTGAAATAATTCCTTCATCGTCAAGGACCATACCTCATAATTTTTACTTGTAAAAGTGGGAGGTTGCATATTTGGAGTAGAAGCCATGATTTCATCTTACAATAGAGTTGTTGCTCTTTAAAACTGCTCTTAGAACCTACTCTGATAAACCTGCTCTGATACCAGATCTCAGATCTACAGTGCACATACTTTACTCGGCCCAGTACAGTTGCAAAGGTCGTGCAGTTCAATTTTTCGTCGCTGAGTTCTTAGGTTTTACTGCATAATTCCAAAACCATGTTGTAGACTGCGCGCAATGATGATAACACTAATAAAACAATTTCTTGTCATAAAATCAACACTGTGTTATTCTTAGCATATAAACTCACATATATGTTTTCAGTACAGATTCAAGAACATATGAACCTACTTAAGCTTCTGCAGATACAAAGAGAAAATATCTTCCAGATGTTTGCATACAACAGAACTACTTAACATCGTTTATGTGCACAACTCATGAATATATCAACACACAAATACTTAATGTATTATCAATTTGGATGCTGCTAGCTGTTGCAAAATACAAAACTATGCTGAGCTTCGGCTCCAACAACTTCTGCAGACTTTCAGAAAACAGAGCTTGTGCCTTTAGACTTCTCTGACTCACAGTTATTGTTGCTTCTAACTATCAACTAACTCTTAACTCTATCTGTATTCGACTATTTACAGACTCGGAAATATATAAACTAAGACAAAGGCTTCTTGTAAAAGCAAACCTACTCGAACATTTAAAACCACAATAAATTCAAATGACTCTATCTACATAACAAATAAATTCAAATGACTCTATCTACATAACAGAGCTAGAGAAAGATAAAAGATCAGCTCATTAATAACACTCCTGCTTGCAAGTCGGCATAAGAGTAAAGCTCAGGACTTATAATTAATATCTATCTCCCACAATTCCGAAGAATTATCGCTGCATGAAAAACCTTGAATGGTGTTGTCAAGAACAAAAATGAGGCTCGCCGTCAATTTCGGGGCGTCCAACACAAAGATAAATCTTGCTTTAAAAAAAAAGTGGGGAATGAAAACGACCGTTCAATTCTTTCCTATCTAGAGCTGGTTAAGCCCTCTATCCACAAAGCGAAATTGGAAACGTTTAAACTATATGCAATAAGGAACCCGATTTACAATACTCGAGTAGAGTAACTCACGATCCAGCTTGTTAAGCCGATGATCCGCAAAATGAAAATGGAAACGTTTCAATAAAGTACCGATCTAGAGTATCCATGATCGACACTAAAATATCAGGCCCAGAAGAAAAAAGTTTAGGAGCAGTAAATATCGTACGCAGTAAAAATTCCCAGGCGCGGTAGAAACAATAGATAAAGGACGCAGTAAAAAAACCCAGGTACAGAAAATAATTGATGGGCATTAAGTTATCCATATTAATAATTAATTGGTGATTATCAAGATAATCTCACTAATCACCTTCTAACCATGCTTTTACATGCAATGAAGTTATTCTGTAAAATATTTTCAATAAATGTAAGCCTTGTAATAATAAAATAATATCATGATCAATGTTTTCTTTATTCATAAGACGTTGTGTCATTTTAATCAAAATTGATATGTTTTATTTTATTTTTCTTTTATATTCAAAAAATTGATGTGAATATTTTAAAAATGAGTCAAAAGTTGTTTTAGATTGTATAATTTTAATGAGTTAGAATATTGAAAAATATTGTAAAAAATTACAAAATTAAAATAAAATTAGTTTTTGGAACACATTACACAATTAAAATTAAAGCAGATTAAAATATTGAATAGAATCAAGTGGAAGAAGTATAAATATGTGACCTTTTAATATTTTTTTTGCAATTCTCATGAAAGTTTTATTGTTTTTTGCAATTCTCATCAAAGTTTTATGATGTACTTTTGGTGAAGTTACAATTATTTTTATAAACCAAATTATATTTTATAACATTCAAAAACCTTAAAAACCTTTTTTATACTAAAATTATATAATCTTAGTCTCAATAACTAATATCTATAAATAAATAAAAATAAATTATGATATTTTGAATAAAACTAATCTAAAAAATGTGAAAATTTAGAATACACTGAATTAAGTGCATTTGTGTGGGTGATTTTTAAATTCTAACTCATAACATTATTGAACAACGATTTTTGAATTTTAAGTGATAACATTGTTGAACTTTGGCTCGAGAAGGAACGAAAATATAGCGTTTTGTGATTTGCTGTACTAAGTTATTCGCAACGTCCAGGTTGATTTCATGTAATTGTTGATCATATTTCAATATTTAAATTTGGTCATTGTTGTTGATTCACCTATATATTAGTAAGTAAAAAATAATTGATATTAGTAGATTTAAATTATTATTTTTAAAAGATGGAAAATAATATCAATAGATTTATATCAATCATTTTTTACAAATAATATTATACATCTTCAAATTTATTATATAATTATAATTAATTTAATATATAATCTTAATTTAATTTATTTTATTTATAAAAATAATTTTATATTTAAGTTTTGAGATAACTTTGTTTACTAACTTAAATGGTTTATTTTAAAATTCTCAATTTCATAATTAATTTTCAACTTGAAAAAATTTAGCAATCATTCCCAGAGTCTCACTAAATCCCTTGGTACTGATGAATTTTATGCAGAATTCATGGGTAATTGAAGTTTTGTAAGTTTGTGCCCTTTTGGATAACCTTTATCTAATTCCTGGGTTCTTGAAGTTTTGTACGTTTCTGTCCTTCTGGATAACCTTCACCTTGAACTTTTGTACGTTTGTGCCCTTCACGGGTACTTACGAAATTTTGTATGTTTATGCCTTCTGGATAAATTTCATCCTCTGCGCACTGAAATTTTGTATGCTCGATGGTTAAATCAACGATGACACTTGACGAAATCTATTGTGGATCATACGATTCCATTAAATTATTTATTTCGTGCTCTTCAAATAACAACCTCATATTGCATTCAGGGAGTCATTTTGCAGCCTCAGCTGACAGTCTGAACGCTAAATTTGCAGATTCGGGCAGAGAGGGGGTGGTTAGCTCCTCGAGGATCACGAAAAGCCAATTTTATATTCATGGAATCCAACAGAAGTCGGCTGTTTTGAACCTCCTATCTTATCTGAATCCTTGGTGATATCACAATGTGTAAAGAATATGGTTAACAATATAGTATTAAAGTTTGTTGATATTTTCTGTTTAATTTGGTTAGAAATTGTTAAATCTTCATATTTGAATGGTTAAGTTTGTATAATTTCAATGTCCAAGGGTTTTTTCAACACTACTGAATTCATTTATACATTCAGAAATGCAATTTAAACAACAAAAAATTGTGATTTTACCCAAATTTATATCCGTTGATTCCAACCAAAAATATTAAAACTTAAAATGTTTAGACAAATCCTATTCAATATATTGTAGAATTTCAATATACTTTAACTCAAACTAAATTTATGTATTTCAGTCTATACAAATATTAATTGCTAATATTAAACACACTCTTTTCTCAAAAAATGACATGGGTGGATTATAGGGACAATCATGGCCACTTACAAGAAAAGAAGTGACAAGGGGATAGTCCTCGAAATAGCCTCAACAAAGAGGAGAAGGAAGAAGGAACCAATTGTTAGAATATAATGGATGCACTCGTTTAACCATAGACAATATAGCAATATTGTCACCCAACCATAGGCTGAAGCCACCCCCAAGCACCTTAACCTTGACAAAGAATCATTCTAGAAGCAAACCTTAGACTGGATAGCCAAACAAAGGTGGTGCACCTTTCTCCAAGGATAGCGCACCAAGTAAGAGTAACAAGAGCTAATCAGAGAGTCCAAACCATAACCAAGAGAGAGTTCAAGCCAAAACCAAAATCTGCTAGTTGCAACAGCTGCAACAGTAGCTCTCCTCCAAACTTGCGCACAAACTGGCCAACTGTAGTGCGCACAAGTGTGGCTTCTGCAGTTCTGAGAATACTCGCCAGAATGAAGACTGGCCTCCTGTATTTATACTAATTCTGGTAGACTACTTGGGTCGACTTCTCATTCTGTGTACTAATTCTTTAGTATACAACATTTCCTTTAACCGACTTCTTCTCTTGGATGCTAATAACCTAATACAAGTCATTCTCTTGAGCCGACTTGTCTTCTAGGGTTATTAACCAATTACTTAGGGTTTCTTCTTGCTTCCCGGAATATTCTATTCTCGTCAGGTTTACATGTGGAGGTAAATACCTCCCGCAGCTACCATAATATCAACACTCCCTCCTAGCT
>SNQJ01S0075559.1:13592-37005 GCA_010110895.2 Picea sitchensis
CTTACTATTTTTCTCAGACTTTTTTGTCCTGATGATGGATCCTGCTATGGATCCGAAACGTCGACGACAAGATGTCATCAACACTGTGGATTTTCCGACAAATTCTGAACATAATTTTCACCACAGAAACTTAAATGAACTTGGAGAATTGTCAGGAGGATGCGACACTTTGGCCTTGGTTGATGGTTATGTCAGGTCCCTATAATAATGCCAAGTTTTCCAAACTTACTTACACTCTTCCATGACGTTATGACCCATATCACGACCAGATTGGATAATGGTTGGAGGATTCATACATCAAGAAGTTTCAAAAGAATGGTAAGTTCATGCTGGTTTTGTTTTCAATGAATATATAGGAGGTAAGAATGACATATTTCTTTTGCATCTACAAATACTACATTCTTTTATTCTGATTTTGAATTTTCTATGCCCTGTAGGATTGAAGATGCTCTTGTGGCTGCACTGGAAAGACGATTTTACTTAGCGTTTTGATCTATTTAGTATTTTAGAGTAGGTTTAGGAGTATGTTTCCTTTAGTTTTATTTATCAATATTTCTTTGTGTAATAATGTAGTTGTAACATCCCGCTCTGGCGCACTGAGAAAAAATATTCTTTGAGGACACTTGCTCGCAAGTGATTTAGATTTGTATGCTATTAAAACTTTTGATTTTGATTATGAGGCGTTATGGGTTGATGACATGTTCTTTTAATACATTGACATAGACATGTGCTATTGACTCGGTTTTAGTGAGTGTGCAGGGTTTTGGATGTTGAGGATGCAGAGGCATCGATGGAACCCCTTGGACTCTGGATTGAGTCAGGGAGTGTGCCATTGGGGTTTGATTGTTTTACTTTGATATTAGTGCATCTGACTGGATGATATGATATGGATATGTTCTCACATGATTTGTTGATGATGCAGGATGACAATAGCTTGCCGACCAGACTCACATATGGAGTAAAGGGGTCACACATGACTATCAGAGATGATGAGGGAGAGGTGTGGACAGAATCCCTACCACAACCTACTAGCACTCTTGTCATGGCTCGAATTGTAGGTTAACGATTACCTAGTTCGAGAGGACCCACAATGTCGTGAGGTCAGACTGTGACATTCGCTCACGATGATTCTAAGGGGTGCAGAATAAGGTGGGGGACTTATTCCTTAAGGGCCCTTAGTCTCCCACAAGTTCACCTGGCGGAGTGTTGACTTTAGGGGTTATTGATGTCTACCAAATTACTGAAGAGGTGAGTGGCACCCTTGGAGAACGTAGTGCATCCTGAAGGGCACGTCGCGTTGTTGATGATAGAGGGATGAACCTAGATGGCCCTAAGACAAATAACATGTTAAGTAATCTTAAAACAATTTCCCTAATTAAATGTCACCCAGTACGAAATTTAAAGCCTAAGTCTAAATTACGCTAGTGGTAGAACCTTGTCTTCTCTAAAAAAAATAATAAATAAATAATAATAATAAAAATAAAAATAACTTAAATAATAATTTTGACTTTCGTTAAATCTTGTTACATGAAGGGAGTAAGAAGTTAAGTTATTCATAAAAATAAAATATGTAGTTAAATTATTATTTTATCTTTTTGATAAATTATTATTTTATCGTTTTGATAATTTAAAAAAAAATACTAATTAAATGATAAAAGGGAAAAGGGGTTAAATTCCACACCTTCCTTTTTGAGTTCTAAGTAAAAAGGGGAAAGAGGAAAAATTAAAAAAATAGGAAACTAGGGAAAAGAGGTAACATAAAAAGGGAAAAAGGGGAACTTAAGGGAAAAATATGAAAGTCAACTTAGTAAAGAATCGACCATTAAGAGATTTCTAATTTTAAACTAAATTAGCAACTTCATAATAGGGAAAGCCTTTAAAACCTGTAAGGGAGTTTGGGGACACCTAGGAGTGATTCTAGGAGTAACTCTAGGTGGGTGAGGGAATTGAGATAATTAATCAATTAAATAAATTAAATAATGGAGGAATGTAGGGGATGGGTGAAACTTGTATGGAGAGGAATTTTTAGGAATTTATTTTTAAAACTTTAATTAAATGAGATTTTAGGAAAGAAAGGAAGTTTGAAACTCTATAAAATGAAGGAAGGAGAAGGATGGAGGGGATCTTTTGTTTGCGTAACTTTACGCTGCAGAAATATCGACTTGACTGATTTACTTGTGGGAGTTAGGGATACCCAGCTCGGAGAGGAGTGGTAGCTCAGCCTTGTGAGGCAAGCTGGGAGCTAGTCGAAATCTTTGGATAGTGCGTGTGGCCCCTTTGCGGCTTGGGGGTCTAAGGGGGAAGAAGAGTACCCCTAGCATTGGTTGGGATGTACCGGTGAAGTCTCAATGGTCGGCAAGTGGGAGTTGCACTAAGCGCCCAGACGTCACTCAAAACAGGCGAACAGACAACAATACACTTTCTTCGTTTGAATGGTAGATCGTTGTAGGTTTTATGATTGGATCTGCATGTTAATTATGCAGGTAGGCTTAATATTCATGAAGCTAATGACATACGTGGATGTAGTACTATTATGTGGAAGGAAATCCTTCTTGGTGAGGTTACGTAATGTTGTAAATGTACTTGGTAAATGGAAATTTGTCTTCCTATCCCATGGGTATTTCTGAGATTAGACCATGTTAGATCCAGTGTTATGGTTCCATTGTGTACTCAATGATATTTCAGAGGAGGTTCCTTCTATGCCTCCGAAAATACTAATGCTATGTTTTTTTTTATATAGATAGGGAGTTTATGAATGGAATGCAGTTAGTTAGGTTCTATGCTATTCATCAACTCAACCTACACATGTGTCATTTTGTTCTACCTAATTTTGAGTAGGACCATGCAAGCCTATAGGTTTTAGGCATGATGCTTGTCTTGTATTTCTAGATAAAGATGAAATTTTATGTCATTGGCCCTGTTCTAGAATTTTCAATATTGAGAATTTGACGATAAATAACTTGAACTTCCAATGTCTTCCTCAGTTTTGAACAAAGGGGACAATCTACATGGTTATTAAAATAGTGGTGGTACATTATGTCCTGAATAATCATATGTTGTGAATGGACTGGGATGTTGTGAGCTATTGTTTTCATCAGTCACAGCCCCATAATATGGATCAATCATGAACAATAGCTTAAAATTTAATTTATGTCAAGAGTTTACCTTAAAAAAAGGTATAAATATATTCTCCGAAGAGATTTTTTCTTGAGACTATCCGAGGACATCTTTTAGCATCTATCCTTCCGTATTTATAACAATGGAAATTTTTTAGTGTCTGTTATTATTGGGGAAAGCGTTCTGTAATTCCGTTTTACTGTGCATTTATTTCAACTGAGAAATTTATTTCAGAAAATTTATATCCAGAGATTTTTCACCCATCAAAATTACTTATCATTCTATGGAAGGTGTTGTTATGGGCGTTTACATTTACTTTTTAGCTCTTACTTTACTCCCTTAAATGTTTGGCATTTTGATAATGGCTGATATGAAATGGATGTTGGTCTGTAATTTAACCTTTAGTTGATAGCGCCCTTAATTTTTCTCCTTCGGTAAAATCGCTACCAGGACGTTTTTCTTTATTACTGAATGGCCTCTCGGTGCAATATTGAAGCCATAGACAAGATACAGTTGTTCTTTTACTCTCTGAAGTTAGAATCATTCCAGGACGATTTTTCCCTTTTCTGTGTGGTCGGTCTGCGTGAGCCCTTGCCTCCTTCACCTGCCTACATTTTCATTGGTTTGGCAACATGTTAGGCTGATATGGGCTGCGATTTTGATGGAGAATATTGTTGTGCTATTACCTTGTCACCTTGGCGAATCTACCCTTTGAAGACTTGATTTTTTTTCCAAGGAAAACGTTGTTTGTTACCCAAGCGATTTTATGTTGCGTGAGAGCGATGATTTCTATTTATTAAATACTGATGATATCCTGGCAACCATGTTACACTCCAATGCAATTTATTTTGTACCTCGAACCTCTAGACAACCATGTACCCACCTGTGCAACTTGCTAAACTGGGACAAAAAACCCTACACCTGTGCATCCTGCCTTTTTAGCGACTTATTGCTTAATATAGCTTTTAAATTTATAAACCACACATTAACTGAGAATGTGAGTATTGGTGGTATGATTATAAATTCCTTTTAATGGTTTGATGGACATATGGGAAGCCAATTCCATGATTTTACATTTAATTTATAAACCAGAACCACCACATCAGTTTCACGAACTGATATGAATCAATGGAATTCCCCACGCCTATTCCTGCACACTTGATGATTGAACCAAATTCTCAGTCACTCTGTCAGCGATATGAGATTTAACACAACCTGGTCAGCAAATTTATATATGTCATGGTTCATACATTTACTATAATATGTCAATAGTCTTTTTGTTCACTATAGTATTTTATTACAATTATGTTATGTCATGGGCCATACCTTTTCCAACGGTGTTATTTATCAATGATTACAATTATATTATTTATATCATGTTTTTCATTAATATTAATAATCTCTTTGAATATCACTATTAGATACCTATTAGTGTATGGGATTGTCTTGTTTGTGGTACAAGAGACTTTTTCTTAGTAATAATATCTTTTAAGTAAAGTTCAGAAAAGTTATACAAAACAAATTCTGCAAAAATAATCAGTATTGTTGTTTGTAAGTGATACATTCAAAACATGTCATTTAAGATGAAGATTAATGAGATACATCTAGATTGTGGTCAAATTTTAAACCTGTGTTGAATGTGGTTACTCTTGCACTTGTAGGAAATGTCGATGTATGATCGAATTTGGAAGTTTATAATAGAATTTGTGCACCATGAAATTTTAGGATGTGAGACTGATTATGTAAATTGATTTTCGTGCTCCATGAATTAATTGATATTTATTTTGCACCATGATATGTATGGATGGTATTCAGTGTAGTTACTTCATCTGCCACTAAAAGGGTAATTATAGTTGAATTTAATGATGGATTAATCCCGCGCATTGACGTAAAGTAGATGTCTACCATTGCACCTTGAAAATAAAATAAAGTTGATTACTTTGTGCACGAACTTATGTCGTTTTATGATGGATTTAGTAATCAAATTATCTTGCACCTTGGAATTTATGTGATGTGTGATTGATTCATAAAACAATATCATACTTTGGTCATCGTCGATGTTGTTGTCTTATCATATTTAGTTTTGATGTTGATTGTGTCGGGCGGGATGTAGACACCTCCTAGTTCCTCAGAACAGTTGCCAGCCCTGAGACCTTAAATGGTCAAAATCGATGGGAACCTATGCTCTAGTGTTTCTTTTGTGTCTTGGAGGTCCTAACCATTGCAGGGTAGGATGGGTAGGTAGTCAGTCTTATTTTTTTCGTCGGTTGATTTTTGTGCATTGCTTCCAGATGCTTGATGTGCATCTTAGGTCGTTATGTGGTTGTCGCATTTTCATGCATCATGTTCATCATCGTGTTGCAACACAGAGCATAATTTCTTTATTACCCTTTTACAAACGCACACACAAAAAAAAAATCACTTGTTATGAGGTTTGTTGTCTTACGAAATGGGAGGTCTGTTACATATGGTATCAGAGCCAGGTTCAACCCACGACTTGGGATCGCTACAACTTTCATTGATATGATTGATTATACTTTTGTTGATCGAGTTGACTTGTGTGTGTGTAGGTAATCATGGTGAGAGGATGCCGCGGAGGTAGACGATGGGGTGCTAGGGGAGGAGGCATGACGCCTCCAATAACATCCAAACTTGAGGGGTCTAACCCACAGGGAGATGAGCAAGTTCTCGGATAGGAGAATATAGAAGTTGGTGATGTAGTCAGAATGATGAGATCTTTTCAGTGCATTTATGAGGCTCTAATCAGTCATTTGGAAAGATATGAGGCCAGGGCACCAGCACCCATTGAGGTTCCATCGAGTGCTCTGGTCGGTATTGGTATCATTCACCGTGAGCTCAAGAAGGTCAAATTTCATGAGTTATTTGGTGTCCCAGACAGCATAGTCGTCGAGGCATGGTTGGAGAACATGGAAATGTGCTTCACACTTCACTATTATACCTCCAACATGAAGGTCTGCATGGTGGTCTTTCAACTGAAGGGGAGCTCATTTCTATGGTGGAAGATTCTCCTACCACAACTGAACATGGCCATCGAAGACGTGTCATGGGAACTGTTCGAGGAACGGTTTCGAGAGACGTACCTTTTAGAGGAATTCATTGAGCGTCAGCTCAATGAGTTCAACGCCTTACGACAGGGAGGTCATATGGTACTTGAGTACGAGACCCATTTTATGGATTTGTTCCAGTGTGCTCTGCACCTTAACACTGAGAAACTTAAGGTCAACATGTTTGTGTTCAGCCTTAATGACAACCTGCATGCAAAGGTTAGGATTTTGATGCCTCAAACCTTGCATGATGTTGTCCAGAAGACCCTCATAGCAGAGGAGGAGCTTATCAGTTGGGGTTAGACCAGGACTACAACGAGACCAGCAGGGAAGGTTTCATCTGGAGCACAGCAACATTAGACACCAGTGAGACATACGCTAACATATCATGGATTTCAGAGGGGATCCACTTTCACTACACCTTGACGATTGACACCTCTACAGCGGACACCTTATCGGGGACCACAACATCAGTAGCAGCATCGCCTGTAGCAACAACAATTTAGGCATGTTCAACAGAACAGACCAAGGTTCCAGGCCGGTTGGCCATCATCTTCTACTTTGGGTACCAGGACCACTGGGCTGAAAAAGGGGTGTTGGACGTGTGGGGAGCCACACTACCAGCACGACTACCTTGTGTAGAGGACTAGATCATTTGGATCATCTGGACCCACTATCGTGGGAGATATGGGCAAGGCCCATCGGATTCATGCAGTGGTGAATAACAAATAGGAAAAGCACCAGTCGATTGTGATCGCAATGACAGATACCATCATTGACCAGACCCTTAGTATTTTGATAGATCCTGGTGCTACCAAGAGTTTCATTTCTGGTGGAGCACTAAAAAGGATTAAGGTAAAGGCAGTCAAACATGACGAGTGTAGCTTTGTAGAGATGGCTTCGGGAGCCAAACAAAAGGTTGGACGAAAGGTTATGAGCTATGTCCATAACCTGGTAGAGTTTGTCACAAGGGACAACTTGTACGTCATGATCCCAGGATCTTAGGATGTCGTGATTGGTATGGACTGGTTGGAATCGCATGAGGCAATACTCAGTTGTAAGACAAAACGATTGAGCTTGGTCGATGATGAGGGACAAAGACGTGTGATTGTAGGACAGAACCAGGGAGTTTCCCTAAGGTTCATCTCTTCCTTGCAACTTCGGAAGAGCATACACAAGGGGTGCAAGATTTATGCAATCCTTGCGTTAAACGAGAAGGGAGTAGCGGAAGGTCTAGAACACCTTCTGGTGGTGAGAGAGTTTGTGGATGTGTTTCCAAAGGAGTTACCTAGGATGTCGCCGGAGAGGGAATTGGAGTTTACCATAGGCCTAAAACTGGGGACTTAACCGATAACAAGAACACCTTATCAGATGTCAACCCGAGAGTTACAATAGTTGAAAATGCAACTGAAGGAGTTACTAGACCTGGGACTGATATGTCCTAGTGTGTCACCATAGGGTGCACCTGTTATTTTCATACGAAAGAAGGACAGATCATGGAGGCTTTGCATTGACTACCGTCAACTAAACAAGGCTATGATTAAGAATCAATATCCATTGCCGAGAATTGATGATATGTTTGATCAAATGAACGGTGTGACGGTGTTCTCCAAGATCGATTTGCGATCAAGGTATCACTAGTTGCAGATCAAGGAGGATGACGTACCTAAGACCGCCTTTAAGATGAGGTTTGGACATTATGAGTTTATTGTTTTACCGTTTGGACTGAAAAACTCCCCAAGGGTATTTATGAGTTTGATGAAGGGGGTGTTCCATGAGTACTTGGACAAGTTCATCCAACTATTCATTGATGATATTTTCATCTACTCTTGGATGATGGTGGAGCATGATGAGCACTTGTGCTTGGTACTACAATGTTTGCGAGAGAACCAATTGTATGGGAAGTTATCCAAATGCTCATTTTATCAATTGAAGATTCACTACTTAGGGAATATCATCTCCGACGAAGGCATCACCGTTGATCCAGGAAAGGTCGAGGCTATTATGGAATGGCATGCGCTGATGAATGTCTTGGAAGTGCGCAACTTCATGGGTTTGGCAGGATACTATCGACGGTTCATTGAGGGGTTTTCAAAGATAGAAAACCTGATCACAGAATTGCAGAAGAAAAATAAGAAGTTTGTTTGGACCGAGAAATGTGTGGAATCATTTCAGAGGCTCAAGGAATTGTTGACAATCGCACCGATACTAAAGGTCCCAAACATGGACATGGACTTCTTGGTATGCACTGACGCATCCAAGGAGGGCTTAGGAAGGGTCTTGATGCAAGATGGATGAGTGATTGCTTACATTTCGAGGAAACTCAGAAGGCATGAGGAGAACTAAACGATGCATGATTTGGAATTATTAGCCATCGTATATTCCTTGAAGGCTTGGAGACACTACCTTGTTGGATGAAAATTTGAACTAAAGATTGACCATTGTGGACTACAACACATATTTACGCAAAGTGACCTGAACGCGCGACAATGACGTTGGTTGGAATTTCTTAGTGAGTACGACTTCGAGATTACTTACACGAAAGGAACAGTGAACTGAGTGGTGGATGCATTGAGTCAGAGACCACACATAGTTTCGGTGTTGCCTCTTCAAATGAATCTACATGAAAAGATTCTAACTTTACAGCGTGACAATAACTGGTACAAAGAGGTCGACGGTTTTATCAGACAAAACACAATGATGGTACCACGATTTGAGTTATTTTCATTTGATAGCGATGATTTATTGAGGTTTAATAGTTGGATTTACGTACCACCAAATGATGAGTTGAGGATGTTGATCCTAAGCGAGGCTCATAGAGCAGTATACATGGTTCACCCAGGAGTCACGAAGATGAGGGAAGACCTTAAGCCCTTATTCTTCTGGAAGGGAATGAATGCAAGCATAGTCAATTATGTGGCCAGATGTCTAGAATGTCAGCAGGTAAAGGCTGGACATAGACACCCAGCGGGATTACGACAACCACATAGTATTCTGGAATCGAAATGGGAAGTTATTTCGATGGATTTTATTGTTGGATTGCCATTGACGGCAAGGAGACATGACTCAATTTTCATAGTAGTAGACACTCTGACGAAGAGTGCTCACTTTATTCCTGTGTGTATGATGTATCAGGCACCTGACATAGCTAGAGTTTTAATTAGTGAGATTGTGAGGTGGCATGGCATGCCTAAGAGGATTATATCCGATCGAGGATCGATGTTTACTGGATGATTTTGGATGAGTTTTCAAGAGGCCTTTGGAACCCAACTTAAATTTAGTATGGCGTATCACCCAGAGACTGATGGGAAGACCGAACGAATGAACCAAACCTTGGAGGACACGTTGTGCATGTACGTAATGGACCAAAAAAAGCATTGGGAAGAATTCTTGCCACTAGTGGAGTTCGCTTACAAAAACAGTTACCATTACACCATTAAGATGGTGCCTTTTGAGTTTCTTTATGGGTGACCCTGTCGAATTCCTTTGAGTTGGGATCGACTTGAGGATAAGGTCCTGGTGGGACCAGAAGCGATTCAAGAAATGGAAGAGAAAATGCAAAAAATAAGACAAAGGATAAAAGAAGTGTAGGATCGACATAAGAGTTATGCCAATGTGCACCGTGTCGACCGTAGTTACGAGGTCGGTGATCGAGTCTTCTTGCGGGTTAAACCGCACAAGAGTTCGATCAATTTTGGGAAGGGAGCTAAAATCTCTCCTAGGTTCATGGGACCTTTCAAAATTGTGGAGAGAAAGGGGCCCGTGGCCTATCAACTATCCTTGCCTAATTATTTGAGGAGTATGCACGATGTTTTTCATGTATCTATTTTGAGACATTATATTAGTGATCCTACACATGTTATTGACATGAGTTCCTTGCAGGTATTGGATGAGGGAGCGCTCACGGCTGAGCTAGTCCACATATTGGATCATCAAGTTCGAAAGCTACGACGTCGAATGGTAGATCAGGTCCAGGTCCAGTGGGACAATTATAGTCTGCACTCGACGACCTGGGAGGACGCATATGATATGCACCAATAGTTTCCATTTTTGTTTGGTAGATAGACATATAATACTGTGATACACTTTATTTCAGCATATATACTGTGAAACTTTGGGATGAAGTTTAGACCAAGAGGGGGTGTATGTAACATCCTACTCTAGCACACTGAGAAAAATTATTCTTTGAGGACACTTGCTTGCAAGTGATTTGGATTTTTATGCTATTAAAACTTTTGATTTTGATTATGAGGCGTTATGGGTTGATGACATGTTGTTTTAATACATTGACATAGACATGTGCTATTGACTCGATTTTATTTAGTGTGCATGGTTTTGGACCTTGAGGATGCAGAGGCATCGATGAAACCCCTTGGACTTCGGATCGAGTCAGGGAGTGTGCCATTGGGGTTTGATTGTTTTACTATGATATTAGTGCATCTGACTGGATGATATGATATGGATATGTTCTGACATGATTTGTTGATGATGAAGGCTAATGATAACTTGCTGACCAGACTCAAATATGGAGTAAAGGGGTCATGCATGACTACCAGAGATGATGAGGGAGAGGTGTGGACAACAACCCTGCCACATCCTACTAGCACTCCCACCATGGCTCGAATTGTAGGTTAACGATTACCTAGTTCGAGAGGACCCACGATGTCGTGAGGGAAGACTGTGATAGTTGCTCACGATGATTGTAAGGGGTGCGTAATATGGCAGGGGACTTATTCCTTAGAGGCCCTTAGTCTCCTACAAGTTCACCTGGTGGAGTGATGACTCCAGGGGTTATTGATGTCTACCAAATCAATCCAGAGGCGAGTGGCACCCTTGGAGCATGTAGTGCGTCCTGAAGGGCACGTCGCGCAAAGGAACAGATGAGGCGAGTGGCACCCTTGGAGGACCTAGTGCATCCTGAAGGGCATGTCATATTGTTGATGATAGAGGGATGAACCTAGATGGCCCTAAGACAAATAACATGTTAAGTAATTTTAAAACATTTTCCCTAATTAAAT
Organism: Picea sitchensis; assembly: GCA_010110895.2. Lineage (NCBI taxonomy): Eukaryota > Viridiplantae > Streptophyta > Pinopsida > Pinales > Pinaceae > Picea > Picea sitchensis. The sequence goes on from SNQJ01S0075559.1 coordinate 24,793, forward strand.
GTCGCCCGGTATTGAATTTAAGGCCTAAGTCTAAATTACACTAGTGGTAGAACCTTGTCTTCTCTAAAAAAAATAAAAGAAAAAAAATAATAAAAAAATTAAAAATAACTTAAATAATAATTTTGACCTTCGTTAAATATTGTAACATGAAGGGAGTAAGCAGTTAAGTTATTCATAAAAATAAAATCTGTGGTAATAAATGTAAAAAGGGGAATTAATTATTTTATCTTTTTGATAATTTAAAATAAATAAATAAATAAATACTAATTAAATGATAAAAGGGAAAAGGGGTTAAATTCCACACCTACCTTTTTGAGTTCGAAGTAAAAAGGGCAAAGAGGGAAAATAAAAAAAATAGGAAACCAGGGAAAAGAGGTAACATAGAAAGGGGAAAAGGGGAACTTAAGGGAAAAAGCGGAAAGTCAACTTTGTAAAGAATCGACCATTAAGAGATTTCTAATTTTAAACTGAATTATCAACTTCATAATAGGGAAAGCCTTTAAAACCTCTAAGGGAATTTGCGGACACCTAGGAGTGACTCTAGGAGTAACTCTAGGTGGGTGAGGGAATTGAGATAATTAATTAATTAAAGAAATTAAATAATGTAGGAATGTAGGGGATGGGTGACACTTGTACGAAGAGGAACTTTTAGGAATTTATTTTTAAAACATTAATTAAATGAGATTTTAGGAAAGAAAGGAAGTTTGAAACTCTATAAAATGAAGGAAGGAGAAGGATGTAGGGGATCTTTTGTTTGCATAACGTTACACTGCAGAAATATCGACTTGACTGATTTACTTGTGGGAGTTGGGGATACCCAGCTCGGAGAGGAGTGGTAGATCAACCTTGAGAGGCGAGCTAGTAGCTAGTCGAAATCACTGGATAGTGTGTGTGGCCCCTTTGCAGCTCGGGGGGCTAAAGGGGGAAGAAACGTACCCCTATCATTGGCTGGGAGGTACCAGTGAAGTCTCGACGGTCGATGAGCGGGAGTTGCACGGAGCGCGCAGACGTCACTCAGAGCGGGCGAACATGCAACAATACGCTTTCTTCTTTTGAATGGTAGATTGTTGTAGGTTTTATGATTGTATCTGCATGTTAATTATGTAAGTAGGCTTGATATTCAGGAAGCTAATGACATGCATGGATGTAGTAATATTATGTGGAAGGAAATCCTACTTGGTGAGGTTACATAATGTTGTAAATGTACTTGGTAAATGAAATTTTTTCTTTTTATCCCATGGGTATTTCTGAGATTAGAACATGTTAGTTCCAGTGTTATGGTTCCATTGTGTACCTAATGATATTTCAGAGGAAGTTCCTTCTATTCCTCTGGAAATACTAATGTTATGTTTTTTTCTTATATATATAGGGAGTTTCTGAATGGAATGCAGTTAGTTAGGTTCTATGCTATTCGTCAACTCAACTTACAAATGTGTCATTCTATTCTGCCTAATTTTGAGTAGGATCATGTAGGCCTCTAGGTTTTAGGAATGATGTTTGTCTTGTATTTCTAAATAAAGATGAAAATTTATGTCATTGGCCTTGTTCTAGAATTATCAATATTGAGAATTTGACAATAAATAACTTGAACTTCCAATCTCTTCCTCAGTTTTCAACGAAGGGGAAAATCTACACGGTTATTAAAACAATGGTGGTACATTGTGTCTGTAATAATCATATATTGTGAATGGGATGGGATGTTGTGAGCTATTGTTTGCATCAGTCACTGCTCCATAATATGGATCAATCATGAACAATAGCTTAAAATTTAATTTATGTCAAGAGTTTACCTTAAAAAAAATGTATAAATATATTCTCTGAAGAGATTTTATCTTGAGACTATCCGAGGACATATTTTAGAACCTATCCTTCTGTATTTATAACAATGGAAAATTTTGAGTGTATGTTATTATTGGGGAAAGCGTTCTGTAATTCCTTTTTACTGTGTGTTTATTTCAACTGAGCAATTTATTTCAGAAAATTTATAACCAACGATTTTTGACCCTTCGAAATAACTTATCATTCTCTGGAAGGCATTGTTATGGGCATTTACATTTAATTTTTAGCTCTTACTTTACTCCCTTAAATTTTTGGCATTTTAATAATGGCTAATACGAAATGGATGCTAGCCTGTGAGTTAACCTTTAGTTGACAGGGCCCTTAATTTTTCTCCTTCGGTAAAATCTCTACCAGGATGTTTTTCTTTATTGCGGAATGGCCTATCGGTGCAGTGTTGAAGCCATAGACAGGATACAATTGTTCTTATACTCTCTGAAGTTATAATTGTTCCAGGACAATTTTTCCTCTTTCTTTGTGGTCGGTCTGCATGAGCCCTTGCCTCCTTCACCTGCCTGCGTTTTCATTGGTGTGGCAACGTGTTAGGATGATATGGGCTGCGAGTTTGCTAGAGAATATTGTTGTGCTATTACCCTATCACCTTGGAAAATCCACCCTTTGAAGACTTGATTTTTTTTCCAAGGAAAACGTTGTCTGTTACCCAAGCGATTTTTTGTTGCGTGACAACGATGATTTCTCGTTATTAAATACTGATGATTTCCTGGAAGCCATGTTACACTCCAATGCAATTTATTTTGTACCTCAAACCTCTAGAAAGCCATGTACCCACCTGTGCAACTTGATAAACTGGGATAGAAAACCCTACACCTATGTGTCCTTCATTTTTAGCGACTTATTGCTTAATATAGTTTTTAAATTTATAAACCACACATTAACTGAGAATGTGAGTATTGGTGGTATGATTATAAATTCCTTTTTAAAGTTTGATATGAGATTTGACACAACATGGTCAGAAAATTTATATATGTCATGGTTCATACCTTTACTATAAGATGTCGACGGTCTTATTGTTCACTATAGTATTTTATTATAATTATGTTATGTCATGGGCCATACCTTTGCCAACAGTGTTATTTATCACTGATTACAATTATATTATTTATATCATGTTTTTCATTAATATTAATAATCTCTTTTAATATCACTATTAGATACCTATTAGTGTATGGGATTGTCTTGTTTTTGGTACAAGAGACTTTCTCTTAGTCATAATATTTTTTAAGTAAAGTTCAGAAAAGTTATACAAAATGAATTCTGCAAAAATAATCAATATTGTTGTTTGTAAGTGATACATTCAACACATGTCATTTAAGATGAATATTAATGAGATACATCTAGATTGTGGTGCAATTTTAAACTTGTGTTGAATGTGGTTACTCTTGCGCCCATAGGAGATGCTGACGTATGATCGAATTTATAAGTTTATAATAGAATTTGTGCACCATGACATTTTAGGATGTGAGACTTATTATATAAATTGATTTCCTTGCTCCATGAATTAACTGATATTTATTTTGCACCATGATATGTATGGATAGTCTTGGGTGTAGTTACTTCATCTGCCACTAAAAGGGTAATTATAGTTGAATTTAATGATGGATTAATCCTACGCCTTGACGTAAAGTAGATGTCTGTCATTGCACCTTGAAAATAAAATAAAGTTGATTACTTTGTGCATGAACTTATGTCGTTTTATGATGGATTTAGTAATAAAATTCTCTTTCACCTTGGAATTTATGTGATGTGTGACAAATTCATAGAAAAATATCGTTCTTTGATCATCGTCGATGTTGTTTTCTTCGCATATTTAGTTTTTATCTTGATTGTGTCAGGCGGGATGCAGACACCTCCTGGTTCCTCAGAACAGTCACCAGCCCTGAGACCTTAAATGGTCAAAATTGATGGGAACCTGAGATTGAGCATTGCTTATGTGTCCTAGAGGTCCTAACCATTGTAGGGTAGGATGGGTGGGTACTCAATCTTATTTTTTTCATCGGTTGATTTTCGTGCATTACTTCCAGATGCTTGATGTGTGTCTTAGGTTGTTATGTGGTTTTCGCAGTTGCATGCGTCATGTTCATCTTTGTGTTGCAATGCAGAGAATAATGTCTTTATTACCCTTGTACACATGCACTCACAAAAAAAAAATCACTTGTTATGAGAGGTTTGTTGTCGTACGAAACCTGAGGTCTGTTACAGTTGTTATGAACACAAGTGGGTACACCAAGAGAACCATAATATGAATGTTGTGAGGGAAGTCCACCTTAAATTTTCTCTCTCTTCTTTTCATTGAATATTTCTTTTCAAAAATGTAGTATCATCATGAAAAATTTAATTCGAAAGTAAAGAGATAAGTAAATTTGAACTATCAATTCAACCCTGACCCAAGGTGCCACGAGTAGGACTGCACTCATCTTAATAAGGATTTTTCTATTTTCTTTTAGTCTCTTTTATTTTGAATAATAATGCTTGGTAAAAGTAGCATCTCATGCATCAATATATTAAGAAAAGAACTTGCTCACACATGATATTTTATATGATTTATTTCTTCCTTTATTTTACAGTGAGATGTTAGTGGATCCAAAAGCTCAAGTTTATCTTTGGCCAAAATCATTTCTTGAAAATTTTTCTTTTGATGTTTTGATTTTGTGTACTTCTTATTTTGAATCCCATTAATAAAATTTGATTTGGTTTGTTCTGTGTTTTTTGTTTTCTTTGATTTCTTTGAATGAGTTTCCTTCTTATCTGTCTTTTTAAATCAAAATATTTATGATCAAAAAGCTATTGTCAAAGGAATCATTTATTTTAAGACTTGTGTTTTTCAAGCAATTTGAAATAATTCAAAAGGTTCTGATATTAAGATATAGCTCAGACAATTGATTTTAAGGTCAATTGTCACTTTCATTTTGTCCTCAAATTGTCTTTGTTAGAGTATTACACCATAGATGTGGTTTAAATCTTTGATAATTACAATGATTTTTAAACTTTTTACAACGTCCATATTCTCAAGGAATCACTTTTAGGTGCTTCCCCATTCTCTAGATGATTTCTTAAAGGAAATCTTAAATCCTTAAACCATGATAAAACTTCTAGTTTTGAAAGAAAATAAATAAACTATTCACCTGTATTGCAATTAACCTCCAGTATCACCCCACTCTCTTTGTCATCAAGAAATCTATGATTGTATTATTATTTAAAATTGACATAAGAGGGTTGAAAGAAATTATGTGTGGGAAGTGTGCGTAAACCTGTCAGGGTACTGAACAGGCTCGCTGGCAGCGGGTAAATGCACACATGATACCAATACAACTTCGTCGGGGTACTGAACAAACCTTCTGGCAACAAAGAAATGTTGGGTCGAGAGGTAGCAGTTATATGTTTTTAAATTAACTTTTATGGAAGTATACATCATGTGGATACAACTATTGAATGAGATTAAAGAATTTGAGTGGGTTAAATGACATCTCTGTCGAGGCTATGGACGCATACTAGCAGCAGTGGCTCTGTCAACGGTATTGAAGTTCTTTTATAAACATCGTGACTCTTTGATTAAGACATTATTTCAGGTCATAATCTTCTGCAAAGAAAATTCTATTTTTTGGTTATAGCATTGAGCTTATCCTAATACTATATGGTCTGATAGTGAATTTATTTTAGGGAGCTTAAATCCTTTTTCAAGTCTTATTATTTTCTTCCTAAGATGAAAAATTACCAGATCAGAGATAACTGCTTCACCCAGTAAGTCGCCATTTGTTGGGCCGCAACAACTGCCCCTAAATTTTTACAAAATTTAAAGGCCCCCATTTAGAATCTTGATAATTATAATGAGCTACATAATCAACCTTTTAAAATAGTTCCATACCTTGTCTTGCTTCGATACAAACTTAATACATTTACTATAGTATAAGACATTCATTACGAGAGTATATGTCAAAATTTAGAAACGAGAATAAAAATCTCAATTTAAACAAAAACGTTAATTTTTCTCAACTGTCTACTTTCGTTTAAATTATGGTTATGTGTTCTTTCTTTTGCTGATTAGCAAGTTTCTCATTTTCATGAAATAATTTGGTGATATTAATTAATTAAATTATTTTTTCATTTTGCATCTGATTTCAAAATAATAATAATAAAAGAATTATCTATTATTTGTTTGATTTTGTAAAAAACAAAAATTAATATTTTTCTCTTCTCCATTAACTTGAAGTTTCTAGAGTTTTAGGATCATTATAAACAATGCTTGTTTAGAACTTATAGTTAGTTTAAATTGATTTTTGATTTTATTGTTCTAGATTTTGTTTTATTCTCAATTTTTAGGTTATTAATTTTTAGGTTTCCTTTTGTTTCATATGTTTCTATTATCAAATATTTGATACGGATCTGATCATGGCTTTATTTTATTATCCAAATATGTTCAATACGATTGATCCATAAATAATTTTGGATTACTACAAATAATTTTATGAGCAACAACAAATAAAATTTGGAAAGGCATCAAGATCAGACAGGGGATTGTGCAGAACTGATTCCAGCCAAACCATGATGCATTTGAAGAAACGGTTAAAAACCCATAACACAAATGGACCCATTTACCTTCCGTGTAGATATTTTCCCAAAACCATGCACGATTTGAGAGATATTGATATCCTTTTACGAGGCAAAGTTCAGGTGGCGAAAATTAATAGTGACGCCGAGACTGTTCATTCATTGTATAAATATATGAGAAAGTTCAGAGCCATGGGATCCAAGAAATTGAGAGGAGGATTTTAATCCTTTCTATTTTGTATATTATTTATTTTGTAAGATTTTTATTTTTTTTGAAATGGAGCAATGGATGGCTGGAATCTTTGGGAGAATGGGCGAGTATTTGCAAAGAAGAATATGGAATTCCAGGTTTCTCAATAGTTTTTGTCCTATGAGTAAAATGGTTTTATTTTAATTATAATATATTCATATTCTTTGAATAATTGATTATGCATTGATTTAAATTAGTTTTAGTCTATTTTATCAATACATGGTTAATTATTATCATTTATATATTAATTTTTTCAAACTTTAAAGTCTATTATCCCAAAAATTCTTCCAGGACTACAGAATGGACAAGTGATTCCAAAACTTAATAGAACAATTTGTTATGAGAGGTTTGTTGTCGTACGAAATGGGAGGTCTGTTACAGTAGTTATGAACACAAGTGGGTACACCAGGAGAACCATAATATGAATGTTGTCAGGGAAGTGCACTTTAAATCTTTTTCTCTTTGCTTTTCATTGAATATTTCTTTTCAAAAACGTAGTATCATCATGAAAATTTTAGATGGAAAGTAAAGAGATAAGTAAATTTGAACTATCAATTCAACCCCGACCCAAGGTGCCACCAGTAGGATAACACTCATCTTAATAAGGATTTTTCTATTTTCTTTTAGTCTCTTTTATTTTGAATAATAATGCTTGGTCAAAGTAGCATCTCATGCATCAATATATTAAGAAAAGAACTTTCTAGAACATGATATTTTATATGATTTATTTCTTCCTTTATTTTACTCTGAGATGCTAGTGGATCCAAAAGCTCAAGTTTATCTTTGGCCAAAATCATTTCTTGAAAAGTTTTCTTTTGTTGTTTTGATTTTGTATACTTGTGATGTTGAATCCCATTAATAAAATTTGATTTGGTTTGTTGTGAGTTTTTTGTTTTCTTTGATTGCTTTGAATGAGTATCCTTCTTATTTGTCTTTTTGAATCAAAATATTTCTGATGAAAAAGCTATTGTCGAAGGAAGCATTTATTTTAAGACTTGTGTTTTTCAAGCAATTTGAAATAATTCAAAAGGTCCTGATTACTTAAAGGAAATCTAAAATCTTTAAACCATGATAAAACTTCTAGTTTTGAAAAAATAAAAATAAACTATTCACCTGTATTGCAATTAACCTCCAATATCACCCCGCTCTCTTTGTCATCAATAAATCTATGATTGTATTATTATTTAAAATTGTCTTAACAAGGTTGAAAGCACTTATGTGTGGGAAGTGTGTGTAAAACCATCGGGGTACTGAGCAGGCTCGTTGACAATGGGTAAATGCACACATGATACCAGGACAACTTCGTCGGGGTACTGAACAGACCTGCTGGCAACGAAACAATGTTGGGTCGAGAGGTAGCAGGTATATGTTTTTAAATTAACTTGTATGGAAGTATACATCATGTGGATACAACTATTGGATGTGATTAAAACATTTGAGTGGGTTAAATGACATCCCTGTCGAGGCTATGGACGCCTGCTGGCAGCAATGGATCTGTTAACGGTATTGAAGTTCTTTTATAAGCATCGTGACTCTTTGATTAAGACATTATTTCAGGTCATAGTCATTTGCAAAGAAAATTCTATTTTCAAGTTATAGCATTGAGCTTATCCTAATACTATATGGTCTGAGAGTGAATTTATTTCAAGGATCTTAAATATTTTTTCAATTCTTATTATTTTCTTCCTAAGATGAAATATTATCACATCATAGATAACTGTTTCACCCAGTAAGTCGCCATTTGTTGGGCCCCAACAACTCCCCCTAAATTTTTACAAAATTTAAAGGGCCCCGATTAGAATCTTGATAATTATAATGAGCTACATAATCAACCTTTTCAACTAGTTCCATACCTTGGCTTGCTTTGAGAAAAACTTAAGACATTCACTATAGTATGAGACATTTATTACCAGAGTATATGTCAAAATTTAGAAACAAGCATATAAATCTCAATTTAAACAAAAACTTTAATTTTTCTCAATTGTTTACTTTCGTTTAAATTATGATTATGCGTTCTTTCTTTTGCTCATTAGCAAGTTTGACTATTTTGAATAATGTGTTCAATACTTCATCAAATAATATCTTGGTTGGTTTCTGATTTTCATGAAATCATTTGGTGATATTAATGAATTAAATTATGTTTTCATTTTGCATTTCATTTCAAAATAATAATAATAAAAGAATTATCTATCATTTGTTTGATTTTGTAAAAAAACAAAATTAATATTTTTCTCATCTCCATTAACTTGAAGCTTCTAGAGTTTTAGGATCATTATAAACAATGTTTGTTTAGAACTTATAGTTAGTTTAAATTCATTTTAGATTTTATTGTTCTGGATTTTGTTTTATTCTCAATTTTTAGGTTATTAATTTAGGTTTCTTTTTGTTTCACAGGTTTCTATTATCAAATATTTGATACGGATCTAATCATGGCTTGATTTTATTATCCAAATACGTTCAATATGATTGATCCAAAAATAATTTTGGATTGCTACAAATACCTTTATGAACAACAACAGATAAAATTTGGAAAGGCTTCAAGATCAGACATACGATTTTGCAGAACTGATTTCAGCTAAACCGTGAGGAATTTGAAGAAACGGTTGAAAACCCAGAACCCAAATGGACCCATTTACCTCCCCCTTCAATATTTTCCCAAAAAAATGCACGATTTGAGAGATATTGATGTCTTTTTACGAGACAAATTTCAGGTGGCGAAAATTAATAGTGACACCCAGACTGTTCATTCATTGTATAAATATATGAGAAAGTTCAGAGCCATGGGATCCAAGAAATTGAGAGGAGGATTTTAATCATTTCTATTTTTTATATTATTTCTTTTGTAAACTTTTTATTTCTTTTTAAATGGAGTAATGCATTGTTGGAATCTTTGGGAGAATGGGTGAGTATTTTCAAACAAAAATATGGAATTCCACGTTTCTTAATTGCTTTTGTCCTATGAGTAAAATGATTTTATTTTCATTATAATATCTTTATATTCTTTGAATAATTGATTATGCATTGATTTAAATTATCTTTAGTCTATTTTATAAATACATGGTTAATTATTATCATTTATGTATTAATTTTTCCAATGTTTAAAGTCTATTATCTCAAAAATTCTTCCAGGACTACATAATGGACAAGTGATTTCAAAAATTAATAGAATGACATATATGCATTTTGGGTTTAGCCTTTTGTTTATAATGTTATTATTTTTGTTTTTTTAATCATGTTACATGTGCAGGTCTGATATCTTTAGATTAACTAATCTGTGATGAGTAGGAGGTTTTTATTTATAAATACAATCTATCATTTGCTTCATCAAAATACAAATGTTGTGATTATATCTTCGATTTAAATAATGGGATTTATCTTTGAGTTATAAATTGAATGATAAAATGAATAGATTGCTTCCAGATTTATCTTGTTGTAATCATGTATAATTATGAGATCACAGGTTTATGTTCTTGTTTCCTTTTTTGTCATTAAAACCTAAGCTACCAATACATGTTCTGAATTTATTTAGAACAGTCATAAGCTTCATTGCAAATTTCTCTCCTGGACATGGTAGTTGGATGTTCACCACTGATGTAGATGCTTGGATACACATCACTAATTCACTGGTAGGATAGCTTCTTTGTATTTTTCTATCATTTACATATCATTGAAACTAGAATGTATGGTTCAACTCTGACTATCCACATGTTCATGTTTCATTAACTTTTTTTGCAAGATTCTTTAAATTTATAAAAGAAAAACAATAAATATTTTTATGTTCTTTCTTTAACTACTTCCTAGAAGCAATCATTTTTCACATCAATTTTTGTAAGTTTTGATTAAAACTTGCAGCTTGTAAATAATGTAAATAAACGAGACTTGTATACCTTCTTCTTAAATACAACTACTACAGTTACATTAGAACATATGTACATATATATATATAATGTTTAGTAATTAGTCAGTTATTTCTCTCTTTTATTCATTTCTTTTAGGATTCTTAGATTGGCTAACGGATCCATTAAACCCGCCAGAACGAGTTACACCCAATGGCTTGGGTTTTTTAGACAACCCTTGACCGGACTCGCTCATCCAATTGATGGTGGTCATTTTTTCCCGTCAACAAATGGTGCTAGAAGGAGGGAAAAGGTAAATTTATTGATTAAAAGTTTTACCTCTTAGGGTGTCATCATTCCATATTTATAAACTTTTCTTCCATGTCATATTGAAATGCACTAGAAGGTAGTCTAGGCTAACAAGCTAGCCTTGTAGGAGTCTTTGTTTCGAATTTATTTAATTTTCCATGGCTCACCAAATCACTGTGTTGGAACATGCTTTCCACTTCTCATTACCTGATATTCCAAATGAGACAGTCTCTCGCTTGTCGAAACTCGCCTTTGATGGTGGGGGGGGATGTATCTACAAAATACCACCTTAACAAATTTTGGTGCAAATGCATCAAACATGACATTTCCGATTAAAAAGTTTTATGTAGATTGTTCGCTTTTATTTTTAGGGGTGTGATTAAACATTGGTTTGAGTCTTTTACAACATATCACATTTTTTATTGGTTTCAGTTTGTAGATGAATTTTTAGACGCTTTTGAAATCTATGATTACAATCAATTATGTCAAGAATTTTAGACTCTGCTAATCAACGGTGATTCATCTTCAAAAGGCCTTTCGACAAGAATCCATCATGTTCTCTGTAAATTTAATCTTAATGACATGTCATTTGTACTAAATCTCCTCTATGATGATTACGTCCCTTTCATCCAGTCACATTCAACCGCGAATGATGAATTGGTTGCAAATACTATCACTCAATTGCGAGAAGAATTTTGTTTACAGGATGAGAGGAATCCATCCGAAAATTTTCGACAAGCAAGGGAGGTAGAATCTATTGAAAATGTTCTTACTGACAATCAAACTAGTTTTTCCTATGAATCATTGTATATTCAGTCCTTGACCATCGTGAAAGAAGATTTGGTGTTGGGTGAAGGTGAATGTCCATATTCTTCTAACTCTTGCTCTAATCAATACTTAAATTTAATTATTGAAGAACACTTAGGTGACGAAAATGATCTTAAGAATTCTAACATTCCAATGAAACTGATTAGAGATGTAGATATGCAATTGGAAGAAGAAACTTTAAACCCTCATCTACAAATCCTACCTTATCAACTTGAAAGATCATATGTTTTTCATGAAAGTTTTGAATTGTTTGTCCTACAGGAGGCAAATTTAGATGATCATATTATGTTGAAGAATTTATCACTAAAATAGAGTGAAAGTTTTAAGGAAAATGAAGAGGAATGTATTGAGAATACCATTGTTAAATATCATAGCTCAAGATATTCTTTTCATGTGCTCATTTCTGATTCCTTTTACTCTTTATATCCCGATATCTTCATAGATTCTGGTGGTCTTGATACTTTACCCACAGTATTGTTAATGTTTATTCCATTATTATAGTTCTTTGCATTTCATAAGATAAGAGCATAATAAGAACAAGATCACTGAGAAATACACATCCACAAGAGACACAACATTTATCCTGGG
>SNQJ01S0075560.1:0-37004 GCA_010110895.2 Picea sitchensis
AAGGGAGATAAATTCATGTGGACACAAGAATGTGAAGAAAGATTTCAATCCCTAAAACATCTACTGACCCATGCACCCGTGTTGAAGATTTCCGATCCCGAAGCTGACTTCCTCGTGTGCATAGATTCATACAAGGAAGGGTTGGGAGGAGTCCTTATGCAAGGAGGAAGTGTAGTCTAGTATGAATCCTGAAAATTGAATGAGCACGAAGTCAACTATGTGACCCATGATCTAGAACTGGCCGCCATAGTGCACACCTTAAAAATGTGGAGGTATTACCTCCTGGGAAGAAAATTTGTACTTATGACAGACCACTGTGGGTTGTGATATATGTTTGACCAACCAAAGCTCAATGCCAAACAATCTAGGTGGATGGCCTTCCTTAGCGAGTTTGATTTTGAAATCAAACATATTAAAGGAAAGGAAAATAAGGTGGTCGATGCCCTTAGAAAAAGTATGAAAACAATTCACCTGAAAACGATGAGCACTTTCAAGACGAATGTCAAGGAAAGAGTCAAGGAAGCACAAGAAATAGACACATTCTTCCAGACCGTGACCTCGTACCTCGAGAAAGAACCCAGAGGGATAAAGTATGAAGGCTACCAGATGATAGATGAAGGTCTGCTAACTTACACAAACAGATTGTATATTCCAGATTGTGATGACTTGAAGAGGTTCATAATGGATGAACTACATAAAAGACCATATACTGGTCATCCAGGATACTAGAAGAGGATCACGACCACCAGGAAACAATTCTATTGGCTTGGATTGAAGAAATAAATAGTTGAGTATTTAGCCAAATGCATAGAATGCCAACAGGTTAAAGAAGAACACCAACACCCAGCAAGATTATTACAACCTCTACTAATCCTGGAATGGATATGGGAAACCATCTCCATGGATTTCATCACCGGATTACCAACCTCGACCAAACAGAGTGACACCATCATGGTAATGGTGGATAAATTGAGCAAGTCCACTCATTTTATCCTCGTCAAGTCAACTTGCAAGGAAATAGACATCACCAACGTATTCATGAAGGAGATATTCAGACTACATGGTATGCCTAAAGAGATCGTGTTTGACAGAGACATGAAATTTACTTCCAACTTTTGGAAATCCTTGATGGTTGGTCTGGAGACCAAATTACTATTTATCACAGCCTATCATCCTCAAACCGATGGACAGATAGAAAGAGTGAACCAAATATTAGAAGACATGTTAAGGATGTATGTAATGCATCAACCCAAAAAGTGGGAAGATTACTTGCCACTAGTGGAATTCGCCTACAACAACGGCTACCAAGAATCCTTGAAGATGAGTCCTTTCGAAGTCCTCTACGGTAGGTCATGCAACACTCCAGTCAGTTGGAGTAATCTTGTAAACAGAATTACTATTGGACCCAACATGTTGAAAGAAATGGAACAATAAGTGATTTAGATAAAACAAAATCTAAAGGTCGCTCAGAACAGACAGAAAAGTTACACCGACCGAAAGAGAACTCCAAGAGAATTCAAGACAGGAGACCATGTATATCTCAGAGTTAGGCTCAGGAAGAGTTCCCTAAGGATGGGAGCTTGTTCCAAGTTGGCACCTCAGTATTGTGGACCCTTTGAAGTTCTATATAGAGCGGGACCTATAGCCTATAGGCTAGCACTTCCTCCCACAGTAAAAGCACATAATGTTTTCCATGTTTCATTATTGAAGAAATATGTACATGATTCTAATCATATAATTGACTAGTCTATGATCCAGGTGGAACTGAAGGGAGAATTCTTGCCAGAACCTTAATGCATACTGGACAGAAAGGAAACCCCACTCAGAAACTGAACCATTGCACAAGTCAAGGTGCAGTGGAAACATTTTGGCCCAGATGCGGCTACATGGGAAATGGAATATTCCATGAAATAGGAATATCTGATTTTGTTTACTTCTATATATACACGTCATATTGATATATATAACATCGAGGATGATGTTCCTTTAAGGGGAAGAGAATTGTAACACCCTGTTTCCCCCAGTCTGTAAAAAATAACTCTATTGGCCAAGAACTATGCCAAACTCAAAGATGTGAATGTTTGATTTGACGGACCTTTGTATAAAAGGTCGATGAATGTAAATTATGTTATGAATATGTGTTGCTTGACTGCTGGGAGGAGGATGTGCTAAAAGAGACCATGATGGATAATGAGAGTTGGTGGAAGGGACCTAGAATGGTTGTGTTAACTTCCACAGAGCCAGTACCGTACTGGTTTTTACTTGCTCAAAGACCAAACAAACTCTCTGACCCTGGAATGGATTTCCCATTAGAATGGTAGGTGGGGAGGCTCCTCAAGAGTTAATGAGGGGATTGGGCTGAACCGCCCATTCGTAAAATCTCTCAGACATGACCATGGATGGGGAAATTCATGCCACACACAATCTTGCAGAGAAAAAGGCAAGAGAGGAAGTGTGGTAAAGGGTAGAGAGAGAGAGCGGATGACAGGGATCGCGGAAGAGAACTGGAGAAACTCTAGAAACACAAGGAGTTCTGAACATAAGAGAAGGAGAGTAACCTTCATCCTGGATTATTTTTCTGTATTAGGAGAAGGAGAGTAACCTTCATCCTTGACTTCCATTGAGCTATAAGTAGGAGACTGAATCTCAAAGCATCATGGTCTATCTCGAGGGTGGCTAGTGGTAAATCCATTTGGAGTCACTGAGCCTACGGTTGGGTGGAAACGAGCACCCCTCTCAGCAGTCGTATCATGCCTGGTGGATCTGATAAGTGTTTTATGCCTTGTATTTTGAATTCAATATCATGAATGCATGCTCATGTTTATATGCCCATAATGATTTATGTGTGGAATGAATGCCTGGTGTTTTAGACTAGAAATAATGGATGCATGTGTATACTTACATGCCATAGTTGGTTTCTGTACAAATGATTAAGTCTGGGGCATGAGTTCACCCCACCGAGAATTGTCTTCTTTGCTTGATTATCGTAATATTATGGGAAGGCTCCTTGAGAGTACTCTTCCCTAGGAATTACCCCATAAACCTTGGAACCGTACCGAACCTTTACCTAGAGACTCGACTAAGATTAGGGAAAATTGTCCAAGAACCGTTTGAAGGTTCATGTGATCCGGGTCTAGAAACCTTATGTAAGAAAGAGTAGCTCTCTAAGGTCTCGAAGTCATGGGAGTTTGAAGCTCCGAGATTTTGAATTTTTTGATTCAAGCTCAGAAAGGATAGTGAGTCCAATTATCGAAAGAGAATACCCCATCATTTGGTAGACGAATGGTTGGAATCCTTTCGGAAATACCCCAAATCTGTCAAGACCGATGGATCTAGAGGAGGAGCGTAGGCGTTAACACCTCGACCCTTTTAGCCTTCACAAGTAGCGATGGGCTCCAGGACTGTAGATCCAAGGATCTATTGGAGATCTATTGACCATCAATCTTAACCTTTGCATAGGCAGGAGAGTGGATTCTATAATGTCCTGAAAGTCCCGAAGTAGTCAGAACCATCCATCGGCACAGGACATGTGGAAATCGGGTAGAATTTCGTTGACTAACAACTTGGAGTGGTCAAGAGTAGGACTGCATGAACTCACAATTCACAAAATCACGACATGATCATGGTCATTGGATCCAAGCCACGGGAGAACCGTTGGATCAGAACCTCTGCATGGTATTGCATATCGAGGGTTCAAAGGTTGAAAGAATTTCTTTTCGAATGCAGAAGTCGTGAAGTGTCGAGCATCAAGGGATCATGTGAACACGTGGAACATCCATTAGGTGGGGACCACATGGTTGATAGGTGGCATAACAAAAAGAACCTAGAGAAAGGTGGAAGCAGGTGACAGGTGGTGGACACATGTCACCTGGGAAAGAGTCAACCCATTGTTGAATTCTCGTGTTTCATGGATTTGCAAAGGAGGAGCACGAGGGCTCAACACTCCAACTCAAGAATTCATGAGATGCGAGTAGTGCTAGTGTTTATCCTAGCCTACATTTATATGTAGAAGGTGCTAGTGAGGAGGGAGCCATACCCATATCACATTTCGGGTATTGACGTTTGGAGAAAGAGGAGTCGAGAACCTTGCTCTTCCAACTCGTGAGTTGCGAAAGGAATTTGTGCTAAGCCAAGGTTGTGGTCACTTGGAGGAGGATAAGGGAAGAGATGGTCTATGCTAGGCCCCATAGAAATTCAGGGATTCTGTCCCTCGAAGAAAAGACAAAAAAAATTCATGTCGTCGTAGTGGGTGTGTGACAACAGTTCTTACAAATTTTTTCCATCCATTCTCTACTTTCGTCCTCTCTATCTTCTCTCCCTCCCCCTTCTCCCATAAGAACTACCTACATGTGTTCTTGGCTCATCATCCATTTACAATACATTGCAAAAACCCTAACCCTAACGTCATTAGATCTTCCTTGCATGCGTGCCTCACATGCTTCCCTTTGCATGTGATGCTTTTCCTTCCAACTGCCCTTTCTTCCTTTCATTCTTCCTTTCCCAAGAATATCCTTTTCCCCAAACTAGGTCTGTGTCCAATAGGCCCCCAACACTGACATGTGGCTCGCCCCGAGCCACCTAAAATTTGTGTGCTTATTCAATAGCTCTTGTGACAGTTTGGAACTTCTTTGTGAGTTACCTTGCTTGTGCTTGAGCCTGCACCGTATTTTATCTGAGAGCATCCAATACTTGCACTGTAATATCCTTGTTGATCATCTCTACACACTTTGCCTGAATTTGTACCATGTTCTTCTTTTCCTCTTCTTCAAGTGCAATGACCTCCACTGCTAGCTCTTGGAGAGGTTCCATTTGAGCTTGTCAATCCTTCTTCTATGTCTGTGTGGCTATGAGCTATGCTTGTAGCTTCTTCATATATTGTACTCCTTTGAGGTTCTCAGTGATACTCATCATCTTCTACCTCTGCTTGAGGTCCTGGATAGTTTCACATATATTTTTCTCTTCCTGATTCCACTATTGGATCTATTGATCCTCCTCCATCTTTGTCCATAGATGTGTTTCTCTCTCAAGCAAGTCAACAGTTGTGCTAACTTGTCATTCCATTTCCTCCATCTCCTCTGTTGCTTCCTTCTTCCTTTGTTCCTTCACCTTTGGGGGAGTGGTAGGTGTTCGCACAGAGGCAGGCTCAAGGTTCAATGCTACAACAACACACCATCAAAACCCTAACTACCGGCCCTTTTGGCAACACCTGTGAAGTAGATGAAGTCTCACCCGAGGTAGAGGTAGGGGTGGTTGCAAGACTCCAGTGTCTGCAACCTTAGTTGGGACACAAATCTGTGATCACAAAACCTTAACAGAGCACTTAGCAGTTTATAGTTCACAGTATTCACTTCACAGACAAAACCCTAATTATAGAGAAACACAATATTCAACTAGATCTAACACATATAAGCCCTTAGCATAAGGAAACAAATTAGATATAACATTCATTCATATCACTAAGCATTAAGCTATCTTATCAAATGCATCTAAACATTCAGTACTACATTAAAAATAACTTATATGGAGAACACAACATCCATAACACACAAAGCAATCATAACATAACATATATGTGGTTCACCCCCAGCCTAGGGATACATCCACCAACTCTTCTTCTCTTTATTACCTTCAGTCAATCGTCTACATGCACAAAGCCACAAGATCCTACTCCACATAGGATAGGAGATCTGCGTGCACTCAGCCAAATCCTCCTTCCCTGAGATAGGTTACATCACAAAGCCTTTTCACAATCTT
Organism: Picea sitchensis; assembly: GCA_010110895.2. Taxonomy (NCBI): domain Eukaryota; kingdom Viridiplantae; phylum Streptophyta; class Pinopsida; order Pinales; family Pinaceae; genus Picea; species Picea sitchensis. The sequence continues at coordinate 5,755 of SNQJ01S0075560.1, forward strand.
TTACAATCTCTTGCACTTAGCCTTGCAAGCTTCACACAGTATACACAGAGAATGTACACTATCACTTGTACTTAGCACATCATCACACAAATGTCTTTTTCCTCTTTCTTCTCTCTTCTTACATCGCCTAGAAATCTATTTATATATTAAAAAATGAGCCTAAACATGGGTAAACCCATGGGCTGACATCCCCATACCCGTTACATAACCCAAAACCCAAAAAGCCCTAAAAAGGGGCCAAGATCCCATGATCTCCACTCGACTTGTGATTCTCCTTCAACATCTTTTCAAAGTCCCAAAATAGGTCAAACATGACCAAGGATCCTCAAAACTTGGTCAAGCGCCAATAGGCCCCCAACACTCACCTGTGACCCATCCTGAGTCTCTTTGGTCTGGGTATCCTGATTCAAAATCCTCGAGCTTGGCTCAATCTGCTTCGACCTGCTGCTACGCCAAGGCCTCCTGCTAGGTGAACTCTTGAATAACTACTTCATTGACAGGTCCCTCTAAGCATTGTTCAATTGTTGTGATGACTTGATTGGGCTCTGCTCCTCGACCTTCAATTTCCTCAAATAGTTGGTAAGCTTCGTCCTGGACTAGTTGGAGCCTATGAGTCACTTCCATGACTTTTCTCTGAATGGTGTGGACCTTATTTTGAGCAACGTGTTGTTCTTGATATCTCTTCATCCTTTCAACCACTGGTAGGAGCTTCAACTGCACCTGTACTGTCACTACTTGCTACTTTGCCTCCTCGAGCCGTGACTCCAGTGTCTTTAGTTTAGGGTCTTCAGTAAGTCGTTTATAGGTCTGTCCACTTCTACTGCTAAGTTGTTTACATTCCAGAGCTAATGCTCTCATTCTCTCTATTGTGCTCTGAGCAGTGGCTTCTCTATGGTCTCGCACGTCCTGCAGGGTGTGTGGCACTGCTTGTAGCTCTAAGTCTGTTATTCTATGCTGGAGTTGTTGAATGGCTTCAACAATATTCATTGCTTGATGCTCCACTAGTTCTTCTGCCTTTTTCTCTAAGGCTTTCACAAAGAGAAGTGCTATGTTGACTGCTTCTTTTACTCCAACCTACTCTGCGAGTAGTTGTTCTTTCTCTTGTTGGATCTGTGCTTTGTCCTCTTCAAACTCGGTTTGGAGGTCGACCTTTTCCTGCTGTACAACCTGACGTTGCTCTATGACTACTTCTTGCACTTGCTTCGGGGCCTCTATGGCATGTTCTATTTCTTCCTGTGTGCGATGAATGAGAGCTTCAATCACATCAGCTAGTCTGCAGAGTTGGGTAGGATCATCTCCCAAATTTGGTGCTTCTGATGGTGGGGTCGCAGTGTACACTGTGTGACTGTAGTGAAGGGCCTGTTGTACCCCTTTGAGTTCAACCTCAATTTTTTTGTACATATTCTTTTGGTTGGCTTCATGTTTCTGCAAGATGTCTTGTGAGGCATTTGATACAGCTACAATGATGAAGTCAAAATCATCAATCGTGAGCACAGTTCGCATCATAGTTTTACTAGATTTTGACTTCTTTCTCGATGTGGGTTTCGTGGGAGAAACCTTTCTTTTCTTAGAGGGATCAACCTCATCAATAGGACACCTAGGTGGAGTTAATTCACCTTGCTACTACTGATCTTCTTTTCCATTGGTCATTTCTCTATCTACTTCATCATCACCTCCTCGTCCAGGTGATTTTGAAGCGGTTTCATATGATGCACTACTCAGGTTTTGTACCTCTTCGGTATTCCTCCTTTTGGTAGGTCCATGTGTATCATTCTCTTCATGAGTGGCCTTCAAGCTGCCAATTAGTTTAGGATCAGACATTTATGAGGGGTCAACAGGGATAAGGAGCTCTGCATACCAATCCATAGTTATCTCTTTAAGGTCCTCCTCTATGATCTTATAGTATGAGTGAAGCTCTTCTTTATGCTTGTCTACATGTGTAGTGATATAAATAAAGTGTCGATCTATGTGGAACTTAATGAGGGGTCAGAACCGGTGTAGGCAAGAAGCCTTCATTAATGCAGTTCTGCCCATTATGGCGCAGTCCCAACGGTCCGATGATGATATTTTTGGTCATAATTGTTGTTCTAACCGTTCGAGAGCATTAAGATAATGGTTATAATGCTTCCAATGGTCATATCACTCTGCCATGGCGAAGTGCCATGTTGCGTTGTTTCGATATCCCGACGAAGTTCCAGATTGCAAACCCTCCCTCTGCGAAGTCCCCTCTAGAACTTCCTGCAACTTCTATAGCTTTGATCTCTTCTTACTGAGCTTTCTAGACTTCTTCCCTATGATCTGCGTCTCAGTATTCCTCTTTCCATTCTGATTCTTATCTGTACTCAACATAGTAACTTCGCATTGTTGAGATTCTATCATAGGGTTCAAGGGTGCTCTACATTCCTATATGGACAAATATTGTAAGTCTTCCTGAGTTCTTTAATATTTGATATCTAGATTTCTGGTCCTTAGTAGCTTCGACTGGACTTTTTTTTCCTTTAGTAAGTGTGCTATCCTCTTCATCAGGAAGTCTCTTAGTTTTTGCTTCTTCTATTATAGGGCCTCCTCTTCTTTTCTTCTGATCTGATCTCTCTCAATCCATGGTTTTCCTAATAACATAGCAAATGGGGTGTTGTTCTAAATGAATTTAACAACCTCAAATTCTTCCTCTGTCAAAGTTCCATGAGCACACATAGAGGTCTGGGCAGATCTTCCACATAGGGTTATCATTTTTTCTCTAAATAATCCTATTCCTCCTAATGAAGGAACCATAGCAGGCCTTCCCAAAATTTCCCAAGTACTTTATGTCATGACATTCACCTGTGTTTCCTCATCTAGAACACAGTCTATGTCAAAGTCTCCTATTCTTTCTTCTATAAGTTCTTTTTCTTTGAAGATATCTGATAAGTTGATATTCTGTGATTATTCAGGTTTCTTTCATTCATAGTAATACAGTCTCTGATTCTTTATGGGGTTCTTCCATGGTCTCAATTTCTTGGCCTTCCTCAGGTTTTTCTAGTCTTATATTCATTCTTTCAACCTTAGCAATCATTCTAGGGCAACCCAAAACTTCATGGTCCATAGCTTTACAACAAAGACAACTAGGTCCTCTACCAGGTCATTCCTTAACCACATGTCTCGGTCTTCTACAACTGTAAGAAAGGGTTAATCCTCTCTTTATCCTAAATGATCCCCAAACTTTCTTGTACTGTGCACTAGGATCATAGTAGCTATCCTACAAAAAATTCTTTCTGGGATCCTGAATCCATTTGTTAGTCCAAACATTCTTTCTATGCATAGGAATAACATATCTTTCATTATTTCTATCAGATCTACTCATATCAAACCTTATTTCATCTAGTTGTTCCCTACTTTTCAAATTAGGACAAAATTTATCAAACATACCTAGATCCATACTCTTGAAACAAAAAATTTCACCTATCTTACCTTTATCGGAGCACAAATCTTCTAGATCTAAAATTTTTCGCTATTCTTACCTTTTTCAGATCACAAAGATTCAAGATCTTACCTCTTTTCTTTAGATCAGACTGCTCTTCTTAGCATAGAGCTTCAAAAGTCAAGTAGAATACTGTGCAATAAGGCAACAGGTCTATGCACAGATCTTTCTCTTTTCTTCAGTTCCCAACAATCATAGTTTCAAGTCCTGGCAACGAAACCATTTGTTCGCATAAGGGAAAACCTAGGGTTCAATACTACAACAACGTACCAACAAAACCCTAACTACCAACCCTTTCAACAACACCTGCGAAGCAGATGAAGTCTCACCCGAAGTAGAGGCAGGGGTGGTTGAAGGACTCTAGTGTATGGAACCATAGCTAGGACATAGATCTGTGATCACAACACTTTAACAGAGCACTTAGCAGTTTATATTTCACAGTATTTACTTCATAGATAAAACCCTAATTATAGAGAAATGTAGTATTCAACCAGATCTAACACATCTAATCCCTTAGCATAAGGAAACAGATCAGATCTAACATTCATTCATATCACTAGGCACTAAGTTATCTTATCAAATGCATATAAACATTCAGTACTATACTAAGCATAACTTATATGAAGAACACAACATCCATAACACACAAAGAAACCATAAAACAACATATACATGGTTCACCCCCAGCCTGGGGCTACATCCACCAACTCTTCTTCTCTTTATTATCTTTAGTCAATCGTCTACATGCACAGAGCGGCAAGATCCTACTTCGCATAGGACATGAGATCTGCACACACTCAACCAGATCCTCCTTCTCTGAGCTAGGTTACACACAAAGCCTTTTCACAATCTTTTACAATCTCTTGCACTTAGCCTTGCAAGCTTCACTCAGTATGCACAGAGCATGTACACTATCGCTTACACTTAGCACATTGTCACACAAATGTATTTTTTCTCTTTCATCTCTCCTCTTACATAGCATAGACATCTATTTATATATTACAAAATGGGCCTAAACATGGTTAAACCCATGGGTCAGCATCCCCATACCCATTACATAACCCAAAACCCAAAACTCCCTAAAAAGGGGTCGAGATCCCGCGATCTCTGCTTCGACTTGTGCTCCGCCTTCGACAGCCTGTCAAAGTCCCAAAATAGGTAAAACATGACCAAACATCCTCAAAAATTACTCAAGGGACAACACAGTAGGAGTGAGTTTCTCCCGAAGGTTCTCTATCTCCTACATGTATTGATCGATTGTATGCACAATCTAATCAATTTTCTGCGTTGTGGTGGGCTCTGCTATTTGCGTGTTCTTTGGAATTATGTCGTAGGATACATCCAATCCCTACTCGAGCCTATCCGTGTAATCTTTCTCATCGTTGGTCTCGATATTGACCTGCTAAAGCACTAAATCCAAGTCTTATATGTTTTCCTTCGTGTACTGCAGCTCTGCTGTGTCTGTGCATGCATGTGACTGTACCTCCTATGCGACATGACTTTCATTTTATATAATGCCTTGGTTGGTATCCACCCCATTACCAACTGTATTTGTGCCAGATCTTTCAAGGGTGTCTGGCCCACAATATCATCCATGTGCAACATGCTAGGTGTAACATGAAAGGTCAAGCTCTCATGTGCTATCATCTAGATCATATCTTTCTCTCTAGGCATAGCCTTGGCTCCTACTTGTGATGTTGTGGGGACTGAATCTATTCCTCTTCCTGCCCTCTGTGTTTCTCTTATATTCTCTAGGAGTTGCCTCATGTCAACCAAATCATCCTGGATCCGATCCCTTTGGTGTTGGGAGTCTTCAAAGTCCTCAATTTCCCAGTCATGGACTATTTCAACCACGAGTTATGCATCATCCTTGGTGATTGTATATTCCAATGGAATTTTGTCGGCCTTAGCCTTCTTGCATGCACCCTCAGTGTGTATGATTGACCCCTTGGTCTAGCCTTGTTCTTGTTGGGTAGCACTTGATGTGGTCCCCTCTCTTGTCTCAACCTCTTTTTCGTATTCCCGCGATGCCTGGGTGTTGTCCTTCTTCCCTGCATGGGTACCTTTCTTTTGCACACCCCCTTTCTTCTGTCGTGTCATCTCTTGACCTGAATTTGTCTTTTTAGGAATCATTTTGTCTCCTATGGGTGTATGTTCTTGCCCTGTATATGCCTCCTTCTCCGTGGAAATCTCTTGAATCATAACTGGAACTCTCTAGTCATCTTGACAATCCTTGATGGCCATCTCTACGTCCTCTTATTTGATGCAGTATCGAAGTTTCATCCATTCCTTCTCGGGATCCTTTCGTTCTTGGATCCATACTATATGTATGGTCACTTTGAAGTTGGTGATGTCCCGATATTGCATGACCACTTTTGGCATAATCCACCAAGTATTGGCAATGCTTTCCTGCAGGTCATTGTAATACCCTGCGAACATGCCTACATTTGCACTAAATATGTTTTTTGGGTCTGAAGTGCTCCCTAATGATAGGTATCCCATTGTGCAAAAATGAGTGGATCGCTTGCAAAAGTATGTCTATCTAGGCTCCATCCATCCAGCCAAGTCAATCAGGATGAGTAGCCAAGAGTAGTGGAACTATGTCCCTAGGTCCTGTGCATCCTTGCAATCTTCAAGGAACAAATTTAACAAGTATGGGGCACAACTAAGTATAGTTCCCTCCGCAAATTGTGTTGTAGCTACGACAACCCTGGAAGATACTTCCTCCTTGTTTCTGCATCACTGATGAGCTTGATGATGATTCCACATGACCCTCTTTCTATGCCATACGTCTTCTTCATTTCCTCTACCAACGCTTTCTCCTTTATCTTTTCATCGAGGAACTATGCAGGGCTTTTCCCCAGAGATGGAATCCCTGTAATAAACACAATGAGCTCTAATTCTATTGAGACTAGATCCTCCACCCTTAGGTACCCTCTGTGGGTAAATTCCATCAGCTACTTGACGTAGTTATTTACATCACGACCCTTTCCAAAATGTGGGATATCCAACAGGTTTAGAATCCATGTGTTGGCCAGGTCGGTTGCCCACTGTTTCGGTTGGAAAATTGGCTTGCTGAAGGGTCACATACCCACGCTATCAGGTAAAATTTCTTTGCAAACTCAGGAAACTTGTCCATGTCGTTCACATCATGATTTGAGTACCATAGTTTTTCCACTCATCCTAATAGGTTAGCTGTGATACACACCCCTTCTGGAATGCACGGTAAGACTATAGTTGTTGCAGCCTGCCTGCATGGTGATCTTGCTACTGGTTGCTTGCCCTTCCATTGTGGTGGCTGACTTGAGGTTCCATCCTCCATTGTTCTCTCCTCTATATATGCCTCTGCTCGGCCGATGACATATTCTACTATGCCCTCATGTTGTTGTTTCAATGTTGTTGTGTGTGAATTTTCTGGCGCGACTGCTTCTGTCTAGTTCGGGACTTCCCCATTAACCCTCGAGGCTTCTTCAGGGTTTTCAGGATGTGAAGGGTTTCATGCATCCTTATTTTGTTGACTCTGTACCACTTTCAGTAGATCAATATCGATTCCTATTGTTGTTGTTTTTTGGGTTTCCTCCACCACTGGTGTGGGGCTCCCTGGTTCCATATTGGGCAAAGGAATTTCGTCCAAGTTGATGAATTCAGTAGTCCATGTTGTTTCCTTTTTGATTCCCTGTGGATGTTTTGGTCCTCTAAGGTTGCTTCGGGGTCCTCTGCAGGCCTAGCTCGGTGCACCTATCTTGGGTGTTGCCATGGTGGTTAAAATGGTCTCCACCAAGCTAGTTCCTTCTGTAACTCCTGCAAACATGCTCTGTGCTCTGTATAGTTTGTCGGTCTTTGTTTTTCTCAATTTCAAAATAACCCTTCTGTTACCCTCATGCTTTCCTTATATAGGAATCGTGTGAAACTTCTTGGAGAAGTTACCCATGTTGTGTTTTGAATGAACTGGAACTTCACACATACCTTCCATTGAAGTCCCCTTACGTTGCCAGTTGGCGCAATCAATGCAACGTCCCATATGTTATCACATTAAATTGCCTTGGGTCTTTTAGTTTGTTTTCAATCTTTTTTCAAGCCTTAGATTTTAATTTTTCTTTTAAGGTCTCATCTCTTTAAAATTTATGTTTGGTAGGACCCTTTAGATGATTAAAGCTTTTGAGTCTTAGCTCTAATTTGATCCTCAAATTGGTTTTTGATCCTTGAACCATTTTAACTCATGACTCATTTTGGTCCCCTTCATGACTTGTCCCTAGGTCGATCCCTCCCATGACTAGATTGATGTGACACTCCTCTCTCCTCACTCTTGACCTCATAAACATGATTCATCATCCTCGCTTACTTATCTAATCATTTTTTGAATTGGAAATGTTGCCTACTCATCAGGCAATTCCGTAGCACCTATCCAGTTCGTCATACTTCCACCTCAAGTCATGATTGCTCTAAATATTCTTACCATATCTTTCATTTACGAGCCTTGGAAATGGTTTATATTTTTGAAAATCTCATTAGTGATGCATTGCAAAAATTCATAAGTTATGATCAGGTGACAACAAGGCAACCAAGTTCAAGACTGAAGTGGGTTCGAGGGCCGAAGTTTTCGCAATATTATCCTTAGATTTCTTTCAAGGATCCAATAGGTGTTTACTCCACAGAAATCCCATGTTGGCCCCCCTCTGCATATTAATTTTCACAAGGAATTTGCACTTGGGTTTTGGTTGGCCAAGTTTACATAGTCGTAAGGGGCTCATATTTGCATGGTAGCCTGGTCTTCCTTCTTTTCTAGACCTATATCTCCATTTCCTGTGTCTAAGTCAATTTATTGCTACCTGCCTTAGTCATTTAGATCGCAAGCCTGTAAATATCCTATCCTCTACATATGCATTGCACTACCCAGAGGTGTTGCCTAAACCCTCTCTGTGTTCCTTGTTTCCTTTCATCTTGGAGTTTAGCGTTTTCACTCAATTGCAAAGGGCCAATTCTGGATTACTCCCTCACTATTTACACTCCATAATACCTGTACAAGCCTAAGGGTGTAATTCCTCAAGTCACCTACTAGCATAAGTTTGTCTAAAAGGGTCATCCTTATATATCTGAAGTTTGATTCAAAGCCTTCCTGGTCATTACCATCCCTTAATCCTCTTAAAAACCCTCATTTTGAGCCATGGATACTCATCAATCAAGGAAGACACACAAAGGTGGCAAGGTGATTAGGACAAAACTGGTGGACATGCATCTTTTTGATATAGAACCCATAGCAAGGGAGGCCTTACAAAGAGTAGGGTGCTTGTCTTTTTATCAGAACATGCAAAGAGGCCATCCAGAGGTAGCAACAAAGTTTGCATTGTAGTTTGATGGCAGGAAAACCAAGGTTGGTGATTTGGAGTTTGAGGTCATTGAAGCCTCTATATCAGCTTCAACGGGGATCCCCATTATAGGTGAAAAGTGGTTCAAATCCATGGTTTTAAGTTTAGGATATGCAAAATATCTCTTTAAAACTGAATATCAAGACAATGATTTGTCAAAAAGTATGCCAAGGAGTTAATTGATTGAACAATTTGACAGATTATTAAATATCATACAGAGATATTTTACTTGTGAAGGGAGATTTAACACATTATACCAGTACCATACAAGGTTTTTGCTACATTTTACTGGTAAGGTTGAGATGAATATTCCCTATTACTTTTTGACGAGCATGGGTAAAATGTCAGACAGGATACAAGCCAAATCCAAGGATGTGGATTCTAACCTTTTCCACTCTAGACTAATCAGAATGTTTTTCTATGAGGAATTGGGTAAGAAATATATTTTGTGGGAGAATTTTGTTGTTAATTCTCATTTCAATTTGGATCTAGCACCAACTCCTCAATCATAGAAGGCAAGTCCTTTGTCATGCATCGGTACTTCTAAAGTAGGGACCTGTAGGAAGAGAAAGGGTAGAGCCTCTATTCAAGTTTAAGAGATCAGCAAGCAGGTCACAGAAGTTGAGGAGGAAGATTTTCCTTCTCAACACATAGATTTTTCACCACCTCCTCCACCAGGGTTAGAAGAGATGCCTTCTTCTACCAAAGCTACATCCAAGAGAGGGAAGATGCTTCACTTTCCCTTAGTCGAAATCAAGGGTAAAAGACCTTTCACAAGGTCATCAATTCCTAAGGAGGTTTTCAAAGAGCAGTCCTTACCAAAAACCCCTATTCAAAAGAATAAAGGAAAAATCATTGAAAATCTTGTGGAGGAGAAATCAGAAACCCTTATTCATAGGAAGAAGGGTAAAGGTAGTTTTCAGCCTACTGAAGGGAAACAAGAAACCCCTGTACAGAAGGGTAAGGGTAAAGGTACTGAAAGACCTTTGGAGAGGAAAGAAGAAACCTTTGAGAAAGGAATTGAGAAGCCTATTGAAAGAAAATATGAAACCCATGTGCAGAGAAAGAAGAATAAAACTAAAGCCATCAAGGAACCTGATGAGGTATACAAGACAATTCCCATGCAGGAGGAAGAGGAGTCTGGGAAAAATACTAGTGAGACTGTGCATGCCACTTTTCCTCCTGACAACCAGACCTACAAAAGACTTATCAAGCAGCTTAGATATTCAAGAAAAGAAATAGCTCGTCTTAAAGCAAAAGATAAGGTCCACTTGGCTCAGATGAAACAACTTATGAATGGCTATAGTTACACCCTTGACTTGGCAAGTTTGGCAGCAAGAAGATCCCAGCCCCTTCATATATAGCTAAATAATCTTTACAAAGAGAACAAAGACTTTCAATCTCAGCACAGGAAGCTAAAGGCGGAGTTGAAGCACTTTCAATATTAAGTAGCCAAAATAAATTTACAGGTGTTGGTTGAAGCTTCCATTAAGGATGAAAAACTAGCAGCTAAGGAGAGCACATCTACACTGAAGAAGCATGTCAGTGCTAAGAAGAATAAGTATGCTATGTCAATTGAAGATCCTCTTTCTACTAGAAAGAGTATGAGGTTAAGTGTCAAAATGAAAAAATAGTTGGTAAAGGTAAGCCCCATTTTTTAGGATGGTTCCTTTATGGGAGGGTTAACTAAATTCAAATATTTCCGCTGCCATCTAGATAGGCTTCTAAGCATTAACTATCAGAGTTTTGGGTTTTTCCTAAGTGCTAGCTTCCTCAGTGGTAAAGAGAACTACCTATTGTATGGTCAAGGCACCTAATTAAAATGATTTTTTCATCATGAAATACCACCAATTGTTCTGCACATGTTCAAGATGGAAGATGTTGCATTTTGGCAATGCTACCTAAGACTGCACATAGGCACAACGTAAGTGGAGCTACCCAATATTGCACAAAGAGAAGAGTCTATACATATACGCAGTATAGAGGTGCTACCTATAGGCACTTCCGAATATTTTATAGAGGTAAAACGTTTTCACGCATATGAAACATAGTGGTCCTACCTACAAGTGCTACCTTTTCTCCTTATAGTGCGCTACCCATATTTGCTACCCAAGGAAGCTACCAATAAAGACCAGGGATCTAGGAGGACCAAGCTAACAACTTTTGGATAAATTGATGACAAAGAAGGATGGAGAAGCAAAAGCTGGCATCATGAAGACAACCACAGGCTTTGAAAGACACATGGAAAACAGGGAGTTGCGTAGTAAAAGGGAATCAAATTAGTTTGAAATAGAGTTGGATTAGTCACCAATATTTTCTTGTTTTATAGCATAGTTGGTTAGATAAGTTGTCAGATCAAATAAATGTTTAGAGTTTTTCAAGGGAAAGAGGCCATCTCACACTTCCAGATATTTTCTCCCTTTTGTTATAAATAGGTAGTTCAGTTGCTTTAGTAGGTTCAGATGGTTGAGAAAGGCGCCCTTATACTGTAATATTTTGATGAAGTAACTGTGATCTAGTGATGTACTGGACTTAAGACTTTTTGACTAATAGAAATCAACTTCTCTTTCAGCCTATTTGCTTCTGATGCTAAATGTTCATGCTTTGAATGATTCACATGAATGATTTTGGTGATGTTATGATGGATGTTTGATCATTATGTTATCATGATGTTTATTTAGTTTCCTTAGTTTCTTAGTTCAAAAAGATTTTGTGTTAAGAAGTTTTCCTCCTTAGGATTTTGTGGACCTGATGTTTACAGCAGCCCCTACACTTATCTCATTCAAGTCTTCCCTGTATTCATACTCAATCCAAAACTACTGATTGAAGTTAGCCAAGACCTTAATTGATTATGCATGCTATCCCTGTTATCTGAGTTAGAACATTATCACTTGAGTCCTTTTCCATTTGACCCTTTAAACACCCTTACATTCACTTATAACTTAATGGGTACTGGGATTTCCTTCCATGTAATCTGAAGGGGACTCCTAGTGCTAACATTATTGGCGTCGCTGCCGAGGAATGATTTGAAGACCTTTCCCTGGGATTAAAATGACACATTATTCTAGTTCTAAAGGTGAACTAGAACTCAGTATTTTGAAGATTGTAGCCTGCACCTAGCGAATCCATTATTTCAGCTATGGCACCTAAAGACAAACATATGAGATCAAATCCTCAACTACCTTTGGTACCACTTGAGGCTGACCCAGAGAAGATAATCAAGAAGGGAAAAGCTTCTAAAAAAAAAATCGGTGTTGTTGCTTCAAGTGCTTTTGGTCAATTGCCTGATTCTACTCTTGATACTCCAGCTATTTTATCAAGTAAGCTTCCTTTATCTTCCATTGAAGTATCTAAAAAACTTGATTTTTAAGAGTTTCCTATTGAATACTCTTCCTTTAACATTGAATTGAAAGAAGAAAACATTGATATTTTCTCTTCCCCTGATATTGAGAAGTGTTCCAGTCTTGATAGTTTTAAAGATTTCCCTACTTTGGTTTTTTCTACACCTCTTTCTGTTAAAAATTTTACTGCCAAAGAAGTAGGAACTTCATCCCCTTCTCAGACCTTAGCTTCCTCTTCCAAGATTCAGCCTTCTATTGTGAAACCTAAAACCCCCCCTTCATCTATTCCTTCCTCTCCAAGTCTACACATAGTCAAGTCTCCTTCTCCTTCTTGTTCACCAAGAATCCAAAATCAAATGGTAGTTGTTAACCCCCCTGCAAATAAGATGGATTCCATAGTGGCTGCCAGATATGCTCCTCTATTCTTACCTCAGCTAGTGAATGATCTCCCTCCTGGAGATTATTTTAAATACATGCCTAAGTTCATGGGAGAAGAAGATGTAACAGTTGAGGAACATCTTGTTGCTTTCTACAGCTATGCAGATAACCAAAATATTGAAAATGAAGATGTTTGGATGAGGGTATTCATCCAAAGCCTTTTTGGTGAGGCTAGGAAGTGGTTTATGGGTCTGCCCCCTAGATCGATTACTCATATTGAGGCATTAGATGAAGCCTTCTTGAGGCATGGGGATGACAAAAAGGATTTTTTGTGCTACATCACTGAATTTGGATCTTTGAAAAGGAAAGGAGAGTCTGTCTCTGACTTTTCTAAAAGATTTAACAAAATGTACAAGAATATCCCTGATGATATCAAACCCACTAAAACCATGGAAAAAATCACTTATGCCAGTGCATTTTATTCTGAATTATGCCTCCTTTTGAGATAAAGAAGGTCACCTTCTTTGATTAATATGCAATATGTTGCCTTAGAGGTAGAATCCAACATAGTGGCATCAAATATGCTCAGGGGGAAATCTGATAGGGATAGGAGAAAAAGAAAAGCTAAATCTTCAACTTATGATTCCTCTATTGTCCATTCTCAAGTAGATGAGCTAACCAAATTAGTAAAATCCCTTTCCACTGAAATTGAGAAATTAAAATCATAAGGGAAACAAACATATAGAAATGCTCAAAACAATGATTACAGAGGTAACTATAGGAGACCAAATAATTCTCCCCAAATATTTCCTAGAGATCCTAGAAACAAAGAGAGATATGATCAGAGGGTACAAGCTCCTTTGAAAAATAATTTAGTTGTTGATGAAGAAGAAGAGGAGGTAGAAGTTTATCCTGAGATTCACTGCTTAGGTGGCACATCCCCATCCCCGCACTTGACTCAATCCTATTATGAACAATCTTTAATGGATATTCAAATTAATGAGTTAAGAAAGGGATAGAAAGCAAAGGAAAATCCTAGTAGATATAATTTGAGATCTAAGAAGAATGAAGAAAAAAATGATGCCCCTAATCAGCCTATGCAAAAATAAGATTCTGCCAAGGCTGTGACAGTGAGCAGCAAGGAAAAAGATTCTCAAAACCCACAAGTTTTGATCAGAAATCCTCCTCTTGAAACCAAAGATATTTTGAAGCCTTCCCCTTCCTTCAGTTTTGAGAATGAGATCCAGAAAATAAAGATCCCTATACCTTTTTTGGAATTGATAAAAAATGAGGATTTTAAAAAATATTTATCCAAAATGTTACAGCCAAAATAATTTTCGAATGCCACTGACTCAATAAATCTGCAAGATGAAAATCCAGCAGTGATTTTAGGTCCTTTGGTAGAAGAAAGAGATGTCTCATCCCCACCTTTCTATACTTCACTGAATATACATGATAAGGTTTTACACAATTGTCTCATGGATTCAGGGGCATCCCACAATATTATGCCAAAATCTATTATGGATGAACTTGGGTTAGAAGTCACAAAGATATATCATGACTTATATTATTTTGACTCCAGAAAAGTCAAATGTCTTGGATTCATTAAGGATATGGTGGTGAACTTATTTCATTTTATCATGAAGAGTATACTTATGGATATCATAGTTGCTGATGTTCCCCCCAAGTTTGGCATGCTCTTGTCAAGATCCTAGATAAAACTACTTGGGGGAACCTTGCAGATGGATCTCTCTTATGCTACTATTCATTTTTTGGGGGGAGAGCATAGAAGAATTTGCAAGGAAGCTCAATTGTCTTACATCATTAGTGATGAAGCAAACCCCACAAATCACCCTGTTTTTTCTTTTGATACAGATATGGGATCTAGTATTTTGTAGCTCACTGATGCTCCTGAAGCCCCTTTAGGAATTAAAAAAAATTCCATCAACTTTTTTGAAGAGCCTCTTCTAACCACTTATGTCTGGAATATGTTCTTTGATGGAGCCTCTTCCAAGGAAGGTGCTGGTGCTGGGGTGATCTTTGTCTCACCAACTCAAGAAACTATATCTTTGTCATATAAAATAGAATTTGAGACTGCTAATAATGTGGCAGAGTATGAGGCTTTTGTCTAGGGTTTGAGGGCAGTTAAATACATGGGGATAGAAGATTTGTCAGTATTTGGGGATGTTGAATTGATAGTCCATCAGATTAAAAATATTTATCAAACAAAGCATCCTAGACTTAGATCTTATAGAAATGAAGTGTGGGATTTGGTGGATAGTTTTTTCTCTTCTTTTAATATATCATTCATTCCTAGAGAAGAGAATACTATGGTTGATTCTTTGGCTGTATCAACAAGCAACTTCATAATTCCTATACCACCAAAAATCAAGTATGATGTAGAAGTCAAATACATGCCTTCTATACCGGACAATGTAAAATATTAGAAGGTGTTCGAAGATGATTTAGAACTTGAAAATTTTATTGAGACTTTTGATGAATTTTATGCATTACACATTGATCAGGATCATGATTCAAAAGTCACTCCTCATGCTAATGTTTTCCTCAATAAAATTGTGAATCATCATATTGTGCAGCTGCCTAGTAATCATATACCAAAGGGACTAGTTCCTTTGGAAAGATTATTTCATGGGAATGATGTGGCATTGAAAGGGAAGGTATCCATTGATGATGCAGATACAACTGAGTGCAATGTGGGCACTGAAAAGGATCCAAAATACATCAAATTGTCAAGCAACCTATCAGAAGAGAAAAGGGCAGAATATACTAAGTTGTTGAAAGAATTTGTTGATGTATTCGCTTGGACTTATGAAGATCTCAGAACTTATGACACAAGCATAATAGAGCACAAGATCCCATTAAAAGAGAACACCAAACCCTTCAGGCAAAAGTTGAGGCACATCAATCCTATGTTGCTTCCTGTCATGGAGAAAGAAGTTAAGAAGCTTTTAGATGCAAAAATTATCATTCTTTGAGATATTCTGAATGGGTAGCCAATTTGGTCACAGTAAGGAAAAAGAATGGAGAAATCAGACTTTGTGTTGATTTACAAAATTTGAACATAAGCTCAAAGAAGGATAATTATCATTTACCTAAGATGGAGCACATATTACAGAAGGTGATAGGAGCAGCCATGATGTCTATGGTTGATGGATTTTTCAGATACAATTAAGTATCTGTTTTGCCAGAAGACAGGGAGAAGACAGCCTTTACCACTCTATGGGTACATTTATGTATGCTAAGATGCCCTTTGGTTTGATGAATGTAGGGGCAAATTTTCAGCGAGCTATGGACATAAAATTTATTGGAGAAAATGATAAGTTCATTGTTATCTATTTGGATGACATAACTGTGTATTCTCAGTCTGATAAAGAACATTGTGATCATTTAAGAAAGGTTTTCTTGAAATGCAGAAAATTTGGCCTCTTTCTGAATCCGAAAAAATGATTGTTTTCCATGAAAGAAGGAAAACTATTGGGGCATATCATGTCAGCTGAAGGGGTAAGGATTGATTCCAGCAAGGTTGAGGCTATACAAACTTTGTCACTTCCTAGATATAAAAAAGAGGGACAATCTTTTCTGGGAAAAATCAATTTTTTCAGAAGATTTATGTGAAATTTTGCTAAGTTAGTTAATTATATCACAACCATGCTGAGGAAGGATAGTGCAATCAAATGGACTGCTGAGGCCTGTGATTCTTTTGATCAAATAAAGAAAGCCTTGACTAAAGCCCCAGTTCTTGTGAGCCCCAACTACTCCAAGGAATTTCTTATTTTTTCTTTTGTCTCTTTTGATACAATAGAAACAATCCTATTGCAGAAGAATGTTGAAGGCTTAGAGAAACCCATTGTCTTTTTTAGTAGGGCATTGAGAGATTTTGAGCTAAAGTATGACATCATGGAAAAACAAGCCTATTCATTGGTTAAAGCTCTTAAGTCCTTCAGAGTTTATGTCCTGCATTCAAGATTTGTTGCTTATGTCCCATCAACTATTGTAAAATAAATTCTTATTCAGCCTGATATAGAAGGAAAAAGAAGCAAGTGGATTGCTAAACTACTTGAATTTGATTTGGAGATTAGGCCCAAAAAATTGATTAAAGGCCAAGGTTTAGCCAAGATCTTGGTTGAATAAAATTGCTCAGCATTGGGGGTGAATTTCATTCACTCATGTTCAGAAAATCAGGAGGCTGAGATAGCTAATAAAGGTCCTCAAGTCATTTCTACATTGGAAATTTGCAGCTGGTACAAGGACATTATATTTTTTCTGCAAAATTTATAGCCTCCAAGTGGTATGAAAAATAACAAGGGGAGGGCCTTAAAACCCAAATTAATAAAGTATTGCCTTGTTGATCAAATTTTGTATTGGAAGGATCCATTAGGAGTGATTTTGAGATGCCTAGACCCCCAAGAAGCCCAAAAGATTATGTCTAATTTTCATGACAGTTTATGTGGGGGCATCATTATTGGAGAACCACGACATACAAGATCCTCAGAGCTGGGTACTTCTAGCCCAGTTTGTTCACTAATGTTTGTGCTAAGATCAGAGCCTGTGCTAAGTGTTAGAAGTTCTCTGGAAAGAAGTAGCTTAAGTGCTTGCCATTAAAGCCTGTGGCAGCCTCAGGACCCTTCCAGTAGTGGGTCCTAGATTTTATCGGGGAAATCCATCCCACTTCCAGTGGTCAACATAGATGGATCTTGACTTCTACAAATTACTTTACTAAATGGATTGAAGCTATTCCCACAAGGAATTCTTCACACAAAGTGATCATTGGTTTCCTGGAAAACATCATAACAAGGTTTGGGTGTCCTGAAAGAATTGTCACTGATAATGATGCATCATTCAAGACTGAACCATTGATTCAGTTCTACGAACAGTTTGGGATCACTTTGATTCATTCCACCCCTTACTATCCACAAGGAAACGGGCTTGCAGAATCCTCGAACAAAATCATTATAAAGATCATTAAAAAGCTGTTAGAGGATAACAAAAAGGCATGGGATTCGAAACTCAAATTTTCTCTATGGGCTGACAGAGTGATAGTGAAAAGTTCCTTGGGACTTTCCCCTTTCCAGCTGGTGTATGGAGTCGAGGTAGTTTTTCCTTCTTAGCTTGCCTTACCTATGGAAAAATTCTTCCAAGATTATCAAGGGAAAACTGATCATATGATCAGAAGGATTCAATAGTTGCTTGAAGTGCAACAGACCCAGGAGTAGAATGTAGACAAAGAAGTTGACCATCAATTGAAGATCAAGTAGGCTTTCGACAAAAAGGTGAAAAAAGAGGACTTTCAATTGGATGATCTGGTGCTCAAATGGGATGCACTGAAGCAGGATAAAGGAAAGCATAGTAAATTTGAAGATTTATGGATCGGTCCTTTCAAAATCTCTAAGGTATTCTCTAATAACACTTTCAAGTTGCAGAATATGGAGAATGAAGAGGTTTTTGGTGGCCCTATTAATGGGCATTTCCTGAAAAAGTACTTTTCTTGAGCCCTAAGTGGCTCTTCTTGTCATTGTAAATATCATTCTCTTTTTATTTTTATTTCAATAACTGACCCCATAGCCCTAGGATAAGGCAATGTATCTACTCATTCTTGGCAGCCCGCAGGGGGCATGCCATCCCCTGTTGAGCCAATGTTATCACACTAAATTGCCTTGGGTCTTTTAGTTTGTTTTCAATCTTTTTTCAAGCCTTAGATTTTAATTTTTCTTTTAGGGTCTCATCCCTTTAAAATTTATGTTTGGTAGGACCCCTTACATGATTAAAGTTTTTGAGTCTTAGCTCTAATTTGATCCTCAAATTGGTTTTTGATCCTTGAACCATTTTATCTCATGAATCATTTTGGTCCCCTTCATGACTTGTCCCTAGGTCGATCCCTCCCATGAATAGATTGATGTGACACTCCTCTCTCCTCACTCATGACCTCATAAACATGCCTCATCATCCTCGCTTACTTATCTAATAATTTTTTGAATTGGAAATGTTGCCTACTCATCAGGCAGTTCCATAGTGCCTATCCAGTTCGTCATACTTCCACCTCAAGTCATGATTGCCATGATCGATGTCATATCTCTTGTTTTCGTTGCCAGTAGTTAGTTAAATATGCTTACCATATCTTGCATTTAGGGGCCTTGACAACGGTTTATATTTTTGAAAGGCTCAACAGTGATGCGTTGCGCAAATTCACAAGTTCTGATTAGGTGACAACAAGGCAACCAAGTTCAAGACTAAAGTGGGTTTGAGGACCAAAGTTTTCTCAATCCCATCTTGAGATTTTGTTCAATGATCCAACAGGTGTCTACTCCACAGGTATCCCGTTTTGTCCCCCCTCTGCATATTAATTTTCACAAGGAATTTGCACTCGAGTTTTGGTTGGCCATGTTTACACAGTCGTAAGGGGCTCATCTTTGCATGGTAACCTGGTCTTCTTTCTTTTCCAGACTTGTATCTTCATTTCCTGCGTCTAAGTCAATTTATTGTTGCTTGCCTCCATCATTTAGATCTCAAGCCTGTAAATAGCCTATCATTTGCGTATGCGTTGCGCTACCCAGAGGTGTTTCCTAAACCTTCTCTGCCTTCCTTGTTTCCTTTCATCTTGGAGTTTAGTGTTTTCACTCAATTGCAAAGGGCCAATTCTGGATTACTCCCTCACTATTTACACTCCAGAATACCTGTACAAGCCTAAGGGTGTAATTCCTAAAGTTGCCTACTAGCATCAGTCTGTCTAAAAGGGCCATCCTTATATATTTGAAGTCTGATTCAAAGCCTTCCTGGTCATTACCATCCCTTAAGCCTCTTAAAAACCCTCATTTTGAGCCATGGAGACTCCTCAATCGAGGAAGACACACAAAGGTGGAAAGGTGGTTAGGAAAAAACGGGTGGACGTGCATCTTTTTGATACAGAAACCATAGCAAGAAAGGCTTTTCAAAGAGTAGGGTGCCTCTCTTTCTATCAAAACATGCAGAGAGGCCATCCAGAGGTAGCAGGACAATTTTCATTGCAGATTGATGGTAGGAAAACCAAGGTTGATGATTTGGAGGTTGAGGTCATTGAAGCCTCTATCTCAACTACAACAGGGATCCCCATTGCAGGTGAAAAGTGGTTCAAAGCCATTGTTTTAAGTTCATCATATGCAAAAGATCTCTTAAAACCTGAATATCAAGCCAATGATTTGTCAAAAACTATGCCAAGGATTCAATTGATTGAACAATTGACAGATTATTAAAGATCATACAGAGATATTTTATTTGTGAAAGGAGATTTAACACATTATACCAGTACCATATAAGGTTGTTGCTACATTTTACTGGTAAGGTTGAGATGAATATTCCGTATTACTTGTTGAGGAGCATGGGTAAAATGTCAGACAAGATATAAGCCAAATCCAAGGATGTGGATTCTAGCCTTTTCCACTATGGACTAATCAGAATGTTGGTCTCTGAGGAATTGGGTAAGAAAGAGATTTTGTGGGAGCATTTTGTTGTTAATTCTCATTTCAAGTTGGATCTAGCACCAACTCCTCAATCATAGAAGGTAAGTCCTTTATCACCCACTAGTACTTCTAAAGCAGGGACCAGTAGGAAGAGCAAGGGCAGAGCCCCTGTTCAAGTGTCAGATATCAGCAAGCAGCTCACAAAAGTTGAGGAGGAAGTTTGTCTTTCTCCACGAAGAGATTTTTCACCACCTCCTCCACCAGGGTTAGAAGAGATGCCTTCTTCTACCAAAGCTACATCCAAGAAAGGGAAGAAGCTTCTCTTTCCCTCTTCTCCTCCAGCAGTCAAAATCAAGGGTAAAAGACCTTTCACAAGGTCATCAACTCCTAAGGAGGTTTTCAAAGAGAAGTCCTTACCAGAAACCCCTATTCAAAAGAAGAAAGGAAAAATCATTGAAAAGCATGTGGAGGAGAAATCAGAAACCCTTATTCAGAGGAATAAGGGTAAAGGTATTTTTCTGCCTATTGAAGGGAAACAAGAAACCCCTGTACATAAGGGTAAGGGTAAAGGTACTAAAATACCTTTGGAGAGGAAAGAATAAACCTTTGAGAAAGGAATTGAGAAGCCTATTGAAAGAAAAGATGAAACCCCTTTGCAGAGAAAGAAGAATAAAAGTAAATCCATCAAGGAACCTGATGAGGTAGATAAGACAATTCCCATGTAGGAGGAAGAGGAGTCTAAGAAAAATCCTAGTGAGACTGTGCATGCCACTGTTCCTCATGACAGTCAGACCTACAAAATACTTATCATGTAGCTTAGAGATGCAAGAAAATAAATCGCTCGTATTAAAGAAGAAGATAAGGTCCACTTGGCTCAGATGAAAGAGCTTATGGATGGCTATAGTTACACCCTTGACTTGGCAAGGTTTGCAGTAAGAAGAACCCAACCCCTTCATAGACAACTAAAAAATCTTGGCGCTACACAGTGGTGCTACTTAACTATGCTACCCAATATTGCACAGAGAGCGGAGTCTGTACATATACGTAGTATAGAGGTGCTACCAAATATTTTACAGAGGGAAAAATTTTGCATGCATATGTAGCACAGTGGCACTACCTACAAGAACTACATTTTCTCCTTGTAGTGCGCTACTCAGATTTTCTACCCAAGGAAGCTGCTAATAAATACCAGGGATCTAGGAGGACCAAGCTAACAACTTTTGGATAAATTGATGATGAAGAAGGATGGAGAAGCATCAGCTGGAATAATGAAGACAACCACATGCTTTGAAAGACACAAGGAAAATAGGGAGCTGTGCAACAAAAGGGAATCAAATTAGTTTGAAATTGAGTTGGATTAGTCACCAACATTTTCCTGTTTTATAGCATAGGTGGTTAGATAAGTTGTTAGATCAAATAAATGTTTAGAATTTTTCAAGGGAAGGAGGCTAGTTCGTACTTCCAGCTATTTCCTCCCTTTTGTTATAAATAGATAGATCATTTTCTTTAGTAGCTTCGGATGGTTGAGCAAGGCTCCCTTATACTGTAATATTTTGATGAAGTAACTGTGATCTAGTGATGTACTAGACTTAAGAATTTTTGACTAATAGAAGTCATCTTCTCTTTCAGCCTATTTGCTTCTGATGTTAAATGTTCATGCTTTGAATTATTCACATGAATTTTTGTGGTGATTTTATGATGGATGTTTGATCATTATGTTATCATGATGCTTATTTAGCTTCCTTAGTTTCTCAATTCAAGAAGATCTCGTGTTAAGACATTTTCCTTCTTAGGCTTTTGTGGACCTGATGTTTACAGCAGCCCCTACACTTCTCTCATTCAAGTCTTCCCTCTATTCATACTTACTCCAAAACTACTTATTGAAGTTAGCCAAGACCTTAATTGTTGGTGCATGCTAGCCTTGTTATCTGAGTTAGAACATTATCACTTGAGTCCTTTTCCATTTGACCCTTTAAACACCCTTACATTCACTTATAACTTGATGGGTACTGGGCTTGCGTTCCATGAAATCTGAAGGTGACTCCTAGTTCTAGCACCGTCAATCATTCTTGTCATTCTATTTTGATAGATGCAGCCAGTTGGTGCCTATTTATCATAATCACCATTTCTTAATTTTCCTCCTTTTTCTGACCGTTGGTCCTTTCTCCGATTCATTAGCTATTCCAAGTGCGTGTTATGTTGCTTGGATGGTGTGCGTGGAATTTTTATTTTCGGCATGCTACCCCTATTTTAGTTGGGTGTTTTCCTCTACTGTCTGGTGCAATAACAACTTTGTTAGTTGCGCTCAGTCCTTTGTTTTTTGTTTGTAAATTCTAGGAGGTCGACTATCCCTATACAACTTCATTTCAATCCCATTGATCATTTCTCTGAGTTGTATTACTCCTAAATCCTTCAACTGTAAAACTCCTCGATCTATGACAATATTTACTTCATATTGTCCCAACCAATGCATTCTGAGTTTTCCTGGGTGTTGAAGAGATTTATTGTCGTACACCAAGACTAGGTCTCCCTCCCTGAAAATTTTCCTCTTGATATGTCTATCATGCCAAGATTTGTCCCTTGCTTTCCATACCTCTTGGTGAAACCCTGCTACAATCATATATTCTTCCATTATCATCAGCCGACTTAGCCTTTATTTTAATGCACCTCACTCTGTCATGTTCATAATTGCTACTACGCATAGACTAGGTACCAAAACCTCTAATGTCACTACTACTTCTTGTCCATACACCAATATGAATGGTTTCTTCCTTGTCAACTTTTTGCATGTGGTCCTGTATGCCCACAGTATTGTTGGTATCTTCAAGTCCAAATCGTCCGTATTAACATTGCAGATCTTTGTCAGTGCATTTTTTAGGATCTTATTAAAGGCTTCCATTGTTCCATTGGCTTGAGGATGATATGGTGTACTCTTTTGATGATAAAATTCAAAATCCTCAGTCATAGCCTTAATAGTGTTGTTAATGAAGTGAGTTCCTTGGTCACTCATCAAAATCCTTGGGAATACAAATCTAGTGATCACTTGCTCAAACAAGAAGTGTATTGTTTTCTCCACGCTGCAACCTTTTACTGGTGTTGCTTCTTCCCATCTTGTCAAGTATTTTGTCGCAATAATAATATACCTCACTGCTGACATTTTTTTTGGTGGGTTAATTGGTCCTACAAAATCTATTTGCCACTTGTTGAATACTTGCAAGGTTACTTGTGGTCTCGAGGGCATCTTGTCCCTTCTATTCGGTTTACCAACCCTCTGAGATACATCACATCTCTGGCAATAGTCCTTTGATTCTCTGTGAATAGTCGACCACCATAGTCTTGCATGCAATACCTTATATGCGGTAGCTTTGCCTGCATAATTTCATCCTACTATTCTCTCATGGGCTTATGCTAAAATCATAGATCTTTCATGTTCTAGTACACATCTTCTCAAGATGTTGTATGCACCCATCTTGTATAAGTGTCCTGCAATAAATTGATATTCTATAGCCTTGACTACCAAATTTGTCTTCTGTGCAATGTTGAATTATTGTGGCACAGTCCCTGTACTTAAGTATTGAATGATGTCTGCAAAATATTCATCAGCTACTTGGAATGAAAATAACTATGCATCGGGAAAGTTGTCCTCTAGATTCATAGGTGCCTCATCGTTAGTGATCCTTGACAAGTGATCAGGTCCTGCATTCAACTTCTCTGGTTTGACTATCACTTCGAAGTCAAATTTCTGGAACAACAATAACCATCTACCAATTCTCCCCCCCCCAACATTGTCTTGTTGAAGAGGTATTTGAGAGTTGAGTGGTCTATAAACATCTTGAAATGTTTCCCCAATAAGTAATGTCTAAACTTCTAAAGTGCATAGACCATATCTAAGCCTTCTCTTTCTGTGGTATTGTAATTATGTTCCGATTCTGACAGCTTTCTGCTAGCAAATGCTATAGGATGGTTCAATTCTATTGATCTTGGTTGTTCTATAATAGCTCCAAGTGCCATGGATGATGCATCTAAATGCACACGTAATGTATTTCCCCAATCTAGGAATATTAGTATTGGTGTGGTTACCATCTTCTCTTTAAGAGTGTCCAATCCTCGCTGACAGTCATCATTCCACTGAAACTTGATGTATTTTCTCAACAATTTCTCCATTGGCGTAGTGATCTGCACATATCCTTTTATGAATTTCCAGTAGTATCCTGTGTGTCCCAATGTTTCTCTTAACTTGACGCACTGATTTTGGTAGTGGTAGATTAACCATTACTGCAATCTTGGCAGGATCTACTAGCAATCCTTGTTTACAAACTATATGGCCCAATAGTATCCCAAAGCGTGTTCCAAAGATGCACTTCTTGATATTTAAGGATATATGACATTGCCTGTATATTTCTAACATTAGCCTCAATACCTCTACATGGTATTTCAATGGACTATAGATTGTCTAATCATCCAGATATACCTCTAGAAACTGATGGATGAATTCTTTAAATGTAGCTATGACTACTCTGGAAAATATTGTTGGTGCATTATTCATTCCAAATGGAATGACTGTGTACTAGTAGGATATCCATTATGTAGAAACATTGGTCTTGTATCTGTATTCCAGGGCTATCTTGATCTGATGGTAGCCTGAGAATCCGTCAGTGAATGAGTAAGCTTCCTGACCTCCTACATTCTCCAACACCTCATCTGTGAAAGGAGTCAGGAAAGGGTCATGTAGGAATGCATCATTCAACTTCCTTAGGTAAAAACATATCCTTATCCCTCCCTTATTTTTCTCCCAAACTACCATAGGGCTTACCCATTCATATTCCTCTACAGGTTCTATAATTCCAACCTCCAACATCCTATCAATTTCGTCTTTGACTTTTTTCTTATATATGGGATTTAGTCTATATGGTCTCTGTTTAATCAGTCTTTACTTGGATCTGAGAGGTATCTTCATTTCACCTAGCTCTCCTACTATTCCTTTCATTTATGTGAACATTGTTGGGAACAGGTCGATGTACTCACGTAGTAACTCTATTATGCTTTCCACTATTTTCTCATCCAAGTAGTATCCAATGTTGGCCATTTTGGGATTCTCAACTGTCCCAATGTTGAATTTCTTCACCTTGATCGGCACATAAAATAATTATGATTCCAGAGGTGTACCTTCTACTTCTCTTTCACCTTCAACTTCCGCAATCTGAATGTTTTGCAGGTTGCCTTCATCTGATGCTTCTTCCTGCACATGATAGCATGACAGTAGTTATTTTACTGTCTATTTGTTATGTTGATGTTCTTTTGTCATGAGTTCAACTTTTGGTTCTTTAATGAATATCACCCCTCTGATTCGTTTAAGTGTTGATTCTATGTTGGGGTTCTCATGTTCAAATGAGAAAGTGTTTGTAAAGTTTGTTTGTAATATTGTCCAGTTTGTAGTTCCTTTGTGCAATTCCTGGTCTGTATACCAGTTTGTTGGAATCCATTCTTATGTGTGAACAAAATGATGAGGCCTTTCCTCTGGTGGCGCCATCCTCCATAGTGTTCTGCACTTCTCCAAGTGTTTTACTAGTGCCCCCTTTCCATCATATTTTTGTAGTGGGTTGCTTCCCTGTTCTGGGCCAAACTTGATGCACAACAGCCGATTACATTGGTACCAGTCCTTAATTGTCTCTTTGTGCATATCCCGCCATCTTGCAGGTGTTTCCTTGAGTGTTATATCTAGGGATAAGAGCCTATGATTTTCTAACACTTCATCTTAGTATCATGTTAAGAACACTTCTAATTCATTCACCCCATGGAAGTTAGGAGGTGCCCTTATCTTTGTACCTACCCATCTTACTGTGCGGTCTATCCTTGAACATCTTCTTGTGGAGACTTTGTGTAACCTCTGTTGCCAATTCTCTAAGCCCGTATCTGAGTCTGACGCACATGAGGTGATGCTTCTCCAACTAAGTACCCCATATTCAGTTGGGTTCACATAATATTCTTCTTGTGTGGTTGTTCTGTACAATTGGTTAATTTCCTTCAGGTCTAAGCAAGTAGGTTCTACAAGCCTTTCCCTTTCTGATGGATCTAGTGGCACAATAATTTTGTATTTGCTAACTCGAATGTCATCTTCCTCGTATTTAAGTTGATTATGTCCTGATTTTCAAATGCCCAATCCAAGACAATAAATGTCAGATAAGGTTTTTTTCCATCCACTATCTCTATTACCTCAAAATAGACTTTAGTGCACACTCCATCCAGATCTATTGTCACCCCTTTTAGTCTTCCAATTGGTAGAACTTTGTGCTGATTTGCTAGTTTCAACTGAATAGGTCAATATCCTAATGTGGGATCTCCCATAAATTGCCATGTCTTATTGGGTAATGCATCTACTTCAGATCCTAAATCCAGTATAATATATACAATGTTAGCATTCAGTCTGAATTCTCTTCTTGTTCTCCTCCTTGTATGCAAATGATTAACTATTTTCTATTCTAGCTTTCCTTCTACCTCTATGCTACATCTTTCTAGCATAATTTGTAACACTTTAATAGATGATGGATAATTTATTAGTTTAACACAGGATTGAAAATATCCATTAATCGTACTTACTTTTTTGAGGGGTTGTTCTTCTTTGGTGTAATCCAGTGATGGAGGAATCTTGTACACTAGTACTTCCTTATTATACTGCACAGCTGATGTCGATGCAATGTCTAGCTTCAAGAAATCTTGTCTGGCCTACTTGAATCTCTCTTTTTCGTTTTGCGCATCAAAATTCTTCTTCGGTTAGAAATTCTTCTTCACCCATTGGTGTTGTACTAGATCTTGTCTTACTGGGTCATTTCTTGTGTTATCTCCTCCCTGTGTAACTATGTTGATGTTTCTTCCTTCATCCCTTGCTTCTTTCAAAATCCACTGAGCATTCTGATTTTTTTTATTTCTCTTTTCCTTAATCTTCCCCAATAATGTAGGGCATTCTTATGTGTCATGATTTGATGCATGACAATACATACACGTCGCGGGTGGAAGTGGACATTATCTTTCATAGTGTCCTCATTGTTAATAGTTGTGGCATACCACTGGTCCTTTGCCTCTTCCAAAGCCTCCTCTTCCTCCTCCTCCACCTCTGTATCCATCTCGATATCTTCATGGTGCATTATATTGGGGTGCCTGGTTATACTGCATGAGATTATAGTTTGGTTGCGTGGTATTTTACTGTGGTTGCACAGTGTTATACAGGGTTGGTACTTGGTTAAACTATGGTGTGGCTTTCCCGGTCATCATTTATGCATGCACCCTATAAGCATGTGATATTCCTTCCCTCATGAGGTCCATGGTCCTACAATCTGTGTCATCATGGCCTACTGACCTGTAAAAGTTGCAATATCAACTCTTAGGTATTGTCTGGTACTTCTACATCATTGAGAAGTGATATGGATCATGCCCCTACTTCTTACAGATCTCACACCATATTCCTCTTGTTGGCAATGGGATTGGCATTCCTCCTGCCATGTTCTGTGTGAATGTTGGACATTCATTCTTATGGTGTCATTTTGTCCTACATGTGGTACACCAAATGGCTTCTCTTTTTTTCTTACCTTTGTTATGGTTGAGATGGAATGTTAAGTTCTTTAGATCCTCCTTCAGATCCTTTATGGCTAGATTTGTCTTTTGATATTGGTTCTCTTCCAGTTGAAGGGCTCCTGTAGAACATCTGCCTATGTTTGAAACTTCTGATGTCGCAAAGGGTATTTCAAGTGTGGTAGCAGTGAATTGACAAACAAATGCTTATGCTGCATATCTTTCATGACATACTTTAGTTTTCCCTTCAATCGTTTGAATCTCTGGTCAATGTCCCATACAAATTCTCACGGTTTCTGTCTAATTTCTATTATTTCATTCATATATTGGTCCTCTAAACTAGGTTTATGGAATTCATTTATCAATAGCTTTTTGTTATCTCCAATCGTTATGGTTATCCCTTGCAGACTATTTGCAGCTAAATGCATGTACCGATCCACTGCGTGATCTCTTAGCGTGATAGATAACTGCGCAAGTTTAGTGTCCTTATTTGTGATTTGTTTCACTTCCTATATAGAATTCAGGGTCCTTTGACGCCTCTCCTTTGAATTTTGGTAACCTGATGGTGGGATCATGTCCTACCATCCCGAATGATGAACTACTACCTATGTGCGGTGTAGATACTTGACTATTAATTCCTATTGTCTTCCTTCTCCTAAAATTTGGTTGTCTAAATGTTGGTGTTTTTCTTAGTGTATTAGTCGCACATGGGTTTATGGGTTCCACACTAACATTGATATGGATAGGAACGATGCCTTCTATTCCCACTCTTGTACATCTTATCTTCCTCTCATATGTTGCACACAATATTTCCTCAATCTGCTCCATAGCCCGGATATCCTCTACCTCTTCTTCATCACTTGCCAAGCCTTCCCTCATGGCTACGACTCTCTTTTTGGTGTTCATCTTATATTGGTAGGGTATTCCACTGCGTGTTCTTCTAGTTTTTTTCATGATCCACTTGATCTAGTCTTTGTCCATCATGATTGGGTCCAAGGCCTCCTCCATCTTTCCTTTATCCATTCCTCCTTCCATTTCTCCTTCTCTTGTCAGTTCTTTCCCCCTTCTGCCATACATATAAATAAGTTTAGTTGTTTGATGTCATTGTTATTACACATTATATATATATATATATATATTAATATCTTAATAGAAGTATATAACGATATGATATACTTACCTTGAGGTCCCTTCAAGAACTCTTGTTCTATTGCATTGTAAGACTTTGATGTATCTACTGCAAATTCTATGATAAATCTTTCAAAAATGTTGTCTAACCATAAATCTACTGCACGCATAAATTTATTATCAACTTTTTGTAATTGCGCGATCTCTACAGGACTCTACTCTAAATGTCTGATCCTATTTGTAGGATGTTTTTCTTTCGATCTTTTTATCCACTCATGCAACACATGCGGGAAATTAGAGAAAAATGCTTCATGCAATTCGTTGAATACATACTTGTCCATATATTTGTGTGATGTCAACTTCATGTTTATGTTATCTTTCTGCACAAACTCCAGCTGCTTTTTTTTCAACCAACTCTCTATATCTACCTTTGTTGGATTCTATGGTCCCAACATCCCCTTTTATATTCTCATTCTCTCAACCTCTTGTCATCCAATCTAGCATTATTTTGACACGTCTTCCACAAATCTCATATACTCAATCCCATGTTGTTCCAACCAACCGAAAACGGAACCATTTTTTGGATTTATACTCTTCTACTTTATTATTCAATTACTTTGATTCGACCTTACTGTCATTGATTGACCCAGATTCAGATTTAATAATCTCCCAACAAAATCCCTCTAAAACTATCGGCCCCTCTGGTAGACCAGAAGGCAACGCAACACACAGAGTGCACTGTGCAGTCTCACCCGAGATAGCTCTATGGGTGGTTTCAATACTTAGGTATTTTCAACCTAGGAATGAGTGGAGATCTGTGGTTGTATCATGTAATCTTTATTTATTTAGTATAACATCTAATTATAGTACTCATTCTATTTATGCATGTGGAATACCATATTCAACTAGTTAATCCATTCATCTAACATTCACCAGTTAACACTAATAAAGACACATACATTCATTCACACAACACAAGTGTTACATTGGTTCACCCCCTCCTGGGATACATCCACAAATATCTAGCTCTCAAGCTCGTTATTATGGTGTAGTAATAGGTCACGTCACACGTGTTTACAATCTTATATCTTACACTCTTCAACATGCTCCCCAATACCTATGAGGCTGATGAGATCGCACCAGGCCCCTCAGCCTGCAATCTAACCCTTGGGATCGATTCTCTCACTTCTTCCTTAGCTCCCTAGCTTACTGAGAAGTATAGCTCTTACAACTCTTTTCCATCTATTCTCTTCTTTCATCCTCTCTATATTCTCTCCTTCCCACTTCTCCTCTAAGTACTACCTACATATATTCTTGGCTCTTCAACCATTTACAATACATTGAAGAAAACCTAACCCTAGCATCATTAGGTCTTCCTTTCATGCATGCCTCACATGCTTCCCTTTGCACATGTTTATTTTCTTTCTAGGTGTCATTTCTTCCTTTCCTGCTTCCTTTCCCAAGAATAACCTTTTCCCTTGACTGGGTCTGCATCCAACATATTCTCAATCAATTAAAATAGCAATGGTCTGGTTCTTGATCTTACCTTCCACTTCAATCATATGTGACTAAAACTCATCATGCTTGTTTTCTAGGGCTGCATATATCCTAGGTAATTTTCTTCCCATGTCCTCCATTGTATCAACTTTCTATACATTGTGAACAGTCCTTACCTTTTCACCTATGTGAGAACAATATCTATACATATGATATCCCCCACAACCCCAACATTGAATAGGTGGTTTCCTTGGTCTTTTCCCCACTGTCTCGTTCATTATGGGCTCTCTAGAAGCTGGTTTTCCCTGAGGATTATTTATGAAGAATGGTGGCTTAGTCCCCTTCTTCCTCCGTTCCATATTGTTTTTCTTCTTTTCTTCCCAATATTTTTGGAAAGTTTCCCTTCCTTTATGTTGATCATAAAGTCATTTATCTCACCTTATTGTCTCCTCCAATGTTTTAGGATCATCATCTTGTATCTTGTCACTGATAAATGGTGGAAGCCCACTCAAATACCTGTGAATCTTAAATGGCTCTTCATTGATGAAAGAAACATAATTTAGTAGTTCTAAAAACACTCTTTCATATTCATCTATGGTCATACTCTCAATCTTGAGTTCAAAATTTTTCTCATCAATGTGTTGCACCTGCACAAATTGGTACCACCACATGGATGCCTTTCCCTTGAGTTGATAGATGGAAATTATTCCTTCTTCATTTGAAGAGTAATTATGCAATTGAAAATACTTCCTCATGCCTAGCAACGATGTCTTTGCATCCTCATCCTTCTTGTGCTCACCATCA
Organism: Picea sitchensis; assembly: GCA_010110895.2. NCBI lineage: Eukaryota > Viridiplantae > Streptophyta > Pinopsida > Pinales > Pinaceae > Picea > Picea sitchensis. The sequence goes on from SNQJ01S0075560.1 coordinate 36,746, forward strand.
AATGTAGGAGGCTTGATTTTTTTCATTTCTTCTTGTAACTCATCCACCCCATACCTCCTCTTATGTATCCTGTCATGGGATGGACTATAAATACTATGTTCTCTCCTAGTGGAATGCCTTGTGGAGTGATGGTGATGTCTATCAACACTTCTTGTTCTTCTCCTCTCATCATGAGACCTGTGACTTCCTAATTTTTTTGAGACATTATGTTTATCCATCTTCTTTTCTATTATGTCCAAGATATGCATTAACTTTTGTT